>JAMKCH010006161.1:0-54199 GCA_023653785.1 Ophioderma brevispina
TGCTTGAAATGCGTCTACGTACAACCCAGAGGTGCGCCGCTTTGGCGAAGAGACGGGCGTACCTAGTAACGTGGCCCAGAAATTACTACTCCAATTATAAATGGGAAAATAGCGCATAACACAAACTGGAACTGGGAGTGAGGGTGGGACAATAATTTATACACAATTTTAATATAAAAGGAGAAATCCTCTAACACACGTGAAGCACTTATGATTTGTGACCGACATACGCGAATGCATACACGCGGACAAGGACATGCAATGATCCGATTGGATAATGGAGCCTGAAAGATGAGCGATGATTGGACAAGGCGCATTGAGGATGCTATTTATCATAACACTCCTCGGCGATCAATGGAGCTTAAAGAGCAACACCAAGGACGCGAAGTGCTTCTTTCCGACATGCTCTACTAGTTTTCCTTACGATGAACTTCGGAAAACATTAATATACGTTGTTTCTAACATTTCTAATACAAATTGCAAAAATAGCAGTGGCGTACCGAGGCAGTCGATCCCGAGGGGGCAAATTCCAAGACGTCCCGCCAGAGGGGGCAGAATTCGTAGGTCGTCCCGGTGATTTGCTCAATTAAGTCTTAACTTGAAAAATGCGCGCGTAGCGCGCGAAAATTGACGAATGTACTTTAATTTTGCCCAAATTTAGGTTGAAATTGGTCGAAATTTATTCCTCGAAAAAGAGGGATGAAAATGCATCTTTGGTTTCATATCGTCCCGCTTTTTCGAGCCAGAGGGGCACTTCCCCCCCCCCTGCCCCCCGGTCGGTACGCCACTGAAATAGCAACACGTACGGATACAGCTTCTTATTTAGTGGTGTGTCAATTATATATTTGAAATATGGTATAAAAACATAGTTCCGTTCCGCTTGACATTGTGATAGCAGATAATTTGAAATGTAAATACTATGGGGGAGGCCCTCCTTTTTTAAAAGGATAGCATGAGCTCACAGTGAAAAAATGTTCGGCAACTGTTTAACATCCCAGGTATGTTTTTGAATCATTTGTGTGGATATTACTTTGAGAAAGATATTGCATTTTATTAGATTTGCATTATTGTTGATTAGTGAAAATTGTTTTAATGAAGTTAAGATCCCTTTAATCCGAACTGAATAATTAGTTATTCACAGTAGGTCATTTCATCTCAGCCCTCATCAAATCTATTGTCGTGCTTGAAAATCATAATCGGTGATGTTTCTGGGCCGATTTCTCAGCACCGTACTACTGAAAAGATTTCCCTTCTTATTTACCAGACGCGCTGCTTTAAAGTCTCATTTATTATGACAAAACCGGTGTAAAGAAACTGAGTGTCCTACCTATAAAATTGTCCGGTAGGACAGCAGGTTTAAGAGACTATGGACACTCATTATCTGATATTAGCTGTCCTATACAGACTACATGTATTGCTGAAGATATTGATGAAGTTATACTGTATCTGAAACAAATTAATGTATATGACTAGGACACTCTATTTTGGGGACACTCAGACTCATTACAGCTATCACGAAATTGAGCGTCCCCAGGTCCTAGGACTCTGCATTACTGTGACATGATGTCCTATGCCCTTAATATATTTACAAATATAAAATATAGAAACACTACCAGACGAAGGCATTTAGTGAATTAAAATGCAGGCCGATTTCGAGCAGTCCTGTGTGGTACAGTGGTAAAACCTTCAGACTACAAAGTAAGTATAGTGTAGAATAGCTGTGCATTGTGTTATTTAGGGGTATGATTAAACACTGGTTCGAATCCCCATCATGGTGCTACTTTCACTTCAATGTGTGTTGACAAATTTAGTGTAATAATTTGATTTTTTTTGCCCTGCGTATGTTTATATATTTGATTCTTAATTTCTTTATGATTTTCGAATTATGAAATTACATTGCATTTTAACCTAGCTATCAAATTAAGCTTTATTTGACAAGTTACAAAGGAGTCCTTTATGATAATTTGAGAATACTGGATTCAAAAACATTGTTTTCGGAGCTCATATTTAAGGTTTCTAAAATTCGAAATTAAAATAACCATCATACAAAAATATGAAAACGATCTGGATGACATATTTTCTCATGCAAATATTCCAATCTTTTTTTAATGGTTAATTGTACCACATGGCCTTGAAAAGCAGAGTGGGATTTTGCGATTGCGCGCATTGTCCGCATGTTTGTAAATCTCCTTCGGAAAAGCTTAAGTCCGATTTAACCAGACTTGGGTTTTAAGTGCAGTAGGAATTTTTCATAGGTGGATGATGTCAACGGTAATAGATCAAGTCAGGTCTGCTGAGTCATTTGTATGGTATCTTGTATGTGTGTGTTTCACGTTCGGTTAGGTTTCGTTTTTCACCTCTCTTCGAAAAAGTTTTAAGTCCGATTTAAACCAGAATTGGGGTTAATGTGCAATAGGGGTTCTCATATTGGATGATTGTCAAACGTCATGAATCAGGTCAAAAGTCAACTAAGAGTCTACCTTCCAGAATTGCACCCATCTTTGGGCCAGGGGCGAGCCGAAAAGTTTTCAAAAAGTGGAGTGCAAACCACTCAAAATTACGTAAAAATTCGATTGAGCCCTTGGTAACATTTTCATTTTAATTCAACACTGCCCAACTTATTCTAAAAACCTTGTGTGGCATACAAATACAATTATGCACATTTGAATTTTGTACAGCAGACGTGTTAATTTTTTGTATTTTGTTGGTAAAAAACTGCAGGTTTTTTTCAACCGTTGGCCGACTTTTGGACGAATTAAAAATACAAACTATGCCCTTAATATTTTTTATGGTCAATTATGTTTTTAGTTTTGAAAGTCAGGTCAGGCTGCCTCTGGAAGTTTGATTAAGTTTCATTTTCAAGTGCCTTTTGACATCATAAGGAATAGATTTCAAATTGGTTTGAAAATTCCCAATGTCGTTTCTTATGGCTTGGGTCCTTTGGTTTCAAATGGCCGTCAAAAATCCTCCAAAAAACACTGGAAATTACAATAATAGGTCGCACATTTGGAAATATTTAAAATAGTGCAAATAAACTTCTCATAAGGCTGTCTCCTCCACCTTTGAACAAACAAAAAAATAGTGTAAAGCGGCTCTCAACACTCTGATTTGGGGAATTTCCCTTTCCCTTATGCGTCTGTAAAATGGTATCGTTGTTCCTGATGTTACTTTGAACCAATGTGATGTGGCCAGTTTCATTTTTCATTTTCATCCACTAATTATATCATATATGGAATCATACACTTAATTATATCATATGGAATAAACCTATGTGTATATTCTCAAAGGCGCTTTTCTTGGAATAGGGTACTTTTTCCAAAATTACCGTCCAAAAACTGTAAAAACACACTATATATGTATATTTATAATACTAAAATGAGATCTCTCTGTTGCGAGTCTGTCTGTACGGCTCTGCGTTTCGTTATGCTTTGACATACGGCGGCTGCTGATTTTACATGAAGGTAAGGAGGACTATCTGACCTTTCTTTGACCAGAGTGTCAAAGGACCCAAAAAGCAAAGGCACTTAGAGGTCAATCTACGTAAAAATGCACTATGACCACCACATTTGGTCAAAAGGGCAGCTGAACGGAGACAGAACAAATCTGCGGTCAAAGGTCACGAATGGGTCAAAGGTCACAAACGGGGAGAAAATGCATTAGTTTTATATGATATATTTAATAAAGTACACACATTCTTTTTATAGACTACAGACTATCAGTTCAACCCAAGTTAACAAAGTAGCTCAGAGCAAGCTTTCTCAAATTCAATTTATGCACAAGGCGGTGTAAAATCATATAAGCAATGCAATTTCTTGGTGATAAGTTGTGTTTGTCCGTCGGAAACTTAAGGTTTAAGTCGGAGAGTCCAGATGGACACTAAGTGCAACGTTTAATTGTCCTAGGACTCCGGGTTTAAATGGAACGTCCCATAGGACTGTGTGTGATAAGTTCTTTTTGTCCCCATCGGACACTAAGGTTAAGTGTGAGAGTCCGTTGAACACCAAGATTTAAAAAAAGAAAAAACCTAAAATTTTGTTTTAAAATGGAGAGTCCATAGGATTGTGTGTGATAAGTTCTTTTTGTTCGTCGGACACCAAGGTTTAAGTCTGAGAGTCCGACGACACTAAGTTCAACGTTTCAGTGTCCTAGGACTCCTGGTTTTAAAATGGAGCGTCCCGTAGGACGTTGTCTTTGTAAATGTTTTGGTCCGGTCGGACACTAAAGTTTAAGTGTGAGAGTCCGTTGGACACCAAGATTTAAAAAAAGAGTCCATCGCCGACACCAAGGTGTAAATATGGGGAGTCCGACGAAGTAATAATAATAATAATAATAATAATACTAATAATGCAGTGAATCTAGGCACTTTACATAGAAATAGGAGCATTACTCTTATCAAAAGACAAATACAAATAAATGGATAAAATGGTAAGGTACAAACGAAAAAAACACATGTGTGCAAAATGAGATACAACAAAGACAATACTAAAGTAATAAAAAATTGTACACAATTTAGTTCAAACGGACCAATAGGACATTCTGGGGGTAGGCGAGAAATCTGCTGACCCAGGCAATATGTCCAATCTCCAAGAAAGGGCTTATGACTTCAGACTATCTCGGACCAGAGGAGATATGGCTGATTGAGTTACAAAATAGACAATTAAATCGAATACACATAATTAAGTACTAGAATTAAATATTAAAAAAAAAAATCAGATACGATGATGGAAAATTACCAAAGGAAAAAAGTCATCGCGGTCTTCGGACCGGAGTATCGTCTGCGTCCGGTTTGAAAATGATAGGCCTCATATGAACACTTTCAGCTTGACGTGTGACCTTTGACCTCTAAAGATGGAACTCCGTGTAATATCCATAACACCAAGTTTGGTCCAATTGAACTTAAACTTTTCAATTAGGGTCAATACACCCCCACTATTTCATACCTATGTTACAACTTGAACGCACGTGACCTTTAAACAGTTATTTTTTATTATGTAAACTTGACTCATCTACAAAGAGGGATGAAAATGTGCCACCTATAACTCAATTTTGGTTGAAATCAATCGAAGTATGCAGATATTCAGACAACCCTTTTTGACAACAGACAACACTCATTAACAGACATATCATCAACAGTCACCTCAAGAGACGACCACACAGTGGACAAGGATCCTATGGGTTTTGCCTTACGGCAGACGACACATAAACTACCCTCCCCCATTATGGAATTCAAATCTGAGAGAGTATGGGTATAAAACCATAGGAGAAACCCAAAAAGCCTCTAAAATAGAAAATAAGGACACTTTCCTAAACTCGAATGTGTGGAGAAAAAAATCACTGACTTAGTAGACAATCGACATTTTACGGTGCAGTACGGTAAAATTACAGTTTATTGTAAAATTTACACAAACTTGTAAAATGTCAATAAATTTGAAGGCAATCCTGTAAAAGCTGTATTTTACCGGGTTGTTTGCAGAATGGATGCCAGGCTTTCCTGTAAAATTTGCCCAGGTATTTTGTCATGTAAATTTAAGTACTTACAATCATATAATTGAAATTCAAATAGTGTATAATATATTGATAATTCATTAGAATTTGAATTAAAGTTCCACTTTTAAATTTAGTCAGCATAAGCCGGACTATTGAGACATAAATCTGCAGTATTTAGCTGTATTTCAAAATACAGTCAAATTACTGACCTTTTGTTAAAGTATTTCCTTGTAAAAGGCCACCGTTATTTTTACAGTATGACCTAGTGTTATTTTATTTATGTATTGTTTAAATTACCTCAAATGGCAGTTGGATGGGGGCTCAGGAATCTTTCCAAAGATTTGTGGTAAATACAAGTTGCATCGAGAGATGGAAGTCCAAGTATGGAAATGAGGTCAGGGTTTAGGCAGATTATGAGGACTTTAGCAGTGGTGTTTGTTGCCCCTGATACTGATGTTGTTAGGCATCGCATTGCCTGGGATTACCGGAAGCCACAGACTTGAGGAGGCCGTGCTGAGAACTTGCAGGATTCACAGAAGATGGAGATAAGTAATGTTACTTGCTTATATGATTTTAACCCATATTGCCACTTAAACCTTAGTGTCCGACGGATTAAAACAGATTACAAGACAAAGTCCTACGGGACGCTCCATTTTAAAACCAGTAGTCCTAGGACAATGAAACATTGAACTTAGTGTCCGTCGGACTCTCAGACTTAAACCTTAGTGTCCGACGGACAACCACTTATTACACACAGTCCTATGGGACGCTTCATTTTAAAACCAGGAGTCCTAGGACAATGAAACATTGAACTTAGTGTCCGTCGGATTCTCAGACTTAAACCTTAGTGTCCGACGGACAAAAACAACTATCACACAAGTCCTATGGGACGCTCCATTTGAAAACCAGGAGTCCCAGGACAATGAAATATATTACTCGGCATCCGTCGGACTCTCAGATTTAAACTTAAATGTCCGACGGACAAAACACAAATTATAACACACAGTCCTATGGGACGTTCTAATTTAAAACCAGGAGTCCTAGGACAATGATACATAAAACATTGTATCCGTCGGACTCTCAGATTTAAAACTTGGTGTCCGACGGACTCTGACACTTAAACCGTAGTGTCCGGTGGACAAAAAAACCGACTTATAACCAACAGTCCTATGGGACGCTCCATCTTAAAACCAGGGGTCCTAGGACAATGAAACACAGAACTTAGTATCCGTCAGACTCTCAGATTTATACCTTAGCGTCCGACGGACACTAAAACGACCGGACGCTCTAAAATATGACACCGGAATAAAACAAAATAGTATCAATAGCGACACAGTTTTGACAACTGGTTTAAATTACCTATTAAACTAAATACATCCTGTGCAAGCTTTACGAAATTTTCTTGCGGGAAAAATGATTTGTCTTAAAAATGTAATTTCACACAGATCTCTATGGAGGGTGGATACATAGAGGGCGATGTAACGTGCAAACCTGATCTTTGTAGGCAATATTGTCAAAATAGATTTTTCTGTTTTTTCGCTATTAAAGCGAAATGCCAGGCTAAGATAATTTGCGCTTCAACATATTATAAATACATTTTTGTTTCAAATGAATGTCTTTCAGTCAGAAAATGACACTATATTATTGATATCAAAGTAAAACATTAATAATATCTTCCGTATGATTGCAGCCATTTTGATCGGCCCACGAGAAAAATTGAAATAATGATGGTATATAGTACATAGTGTGTCTTGAAATAAGTAGCCAGTGAAAGATTAGTGAATGCCATAATCAAACCTTTTCAGCTATATTCTGTTAAAGAATCCGCCCCAGTTTTTAATCGATCGTTATTGCTTTTCTACTGGTTTATTAACTCAAGATTGTATAAATTCTAAAGTTTACTTAATTGACTCTCCCGGCCTCACTCTCTTCTCACCAATTACGAGGTTCCTCACGTTACCGCTTAGCGTTTAAATGTCAAACGTATGTGTCTTTGTGGCCATGTTATTTTGATGTTACACATGATACGGTGATTGATGGGTCGAGAAGAGTTAATTTAAAAACATGCAGTGGTGAAACTAAGACCTTTTGCGTATTTTCTTTGCATTTGATAGCTTAATAGAGCCCTGTTGATGTATCATCCGTATTTACAAGGTGTCCCGATTAAAAAAGTTGTATCCTTATTAAAAATGGAAAGTAAGTAATAGACAATTCCTACGATTGGCTTAAGTCGGCCGTGAAATTAAATGGTGGCTCTTTAAACTTTCATATTTGGAGTAACTGTTAGGTCAGAGGTCAAGTCAGTACTGAAAACGGGGACCTGTGTTATGGTGTACTGCAGTTGGAATATGTTTGTGTCTTTTTGAGACTGAGTAAAATCGCTAGTACGGAATATCCACGCACAATATGACCATGGCCATGGACATACGATATATTTCAGTATCAGAACGCATGGGGATCTAACGCAACTGCACAGGTTACTACAAGCTTGTCGAATTTGGTAATTGCTAACTTCAAAATCATTCGTCTTGATTTTACTAGTTAAAAACGTAAGAGGTGTGGGGTTGCTATGGTTAATCGGCAGGTCATGTCGGTTAAACTATTTTTCATTGTTTAGAACAATAAAAACCTGTTCAAACCGGACAGAACTGCGTTGAACCTGCGAGCAACAGGTGGTAAGGTTTTGAAGTCGACCCTTACAATATAGCCATAAACAGCTCACTTGCTTATATGAGTTATTATCGCTCTTGGGAAATAGTTCCATATGTTCCCCCTTTTTAAAATTGTACAGGAAACATTTTTTTTTTCTATTCATGAAAAATACCCTAATACCCATTTTTTTTTTAAAAAAAGTGTTACATGTAGAATTTCAATCAAAGGGGGTAAGATATGAAACTCATTCTTTAAACTTATTTTTGTTGATAACATCATAACACCTGTTATGCTATTATGTAGAAACTTATTTTTGTTGATAACAGCATAACACCGATCCTCGTTTTCAGTATCGACGTGACCTCCGACCTAGTAATTAGTCCAAATATGAAAGTTTAAAGCGCCATATAATTTCATTTTACGGCCGACTTTGGCAAATCATAGGAATAATCTATACACATTTACGGAATTGAAAGATACACTGGAAAAATCAAAAGGACAACACCAAGAGTGTATTAAAATTGTGTGGTCTTTTTGTTTTAGCACTGTTGGGTACTAAATAACGCAAGGTTAATGCTTTTAAAACGCAAGACAATAACGGTAATACCAATTGTGACACTTCTTGAAGTGTTCCTATTGAAATAATCACGGTGTTATTTTTCGCAACAGTGTTTATAGTGTACAGCTGGTATGATTGCGCAGGGAACTCGAGTTTGGTTAGTTCACACGGTGTAAGAAAGTTAAATATATATCGGGATGTTCAAAAATCGAAAATATTGTGCATACTTTTTTTTTTAATATAGACCCTATGCAATAGGCAGCCATGCTGTAGGGCAGGAGAGCCACAATACATGACTACAATACATCCACCTGTTATTGAATTCCACAGATGCTCAAGTTGTACAGGTGATCTATTATACTCTTAGGCCGGTATTCACAAAAGCGGGTTAACTTTAACCCAGTGTTAATTTTAACCCTGGGTTAAATATCCCATAGAGAATAATATTAATTTAACCCATGATCGTGGGTTAAACCCTGTTTAACCCTGGGTTAAAGTTAACCCACTTTTGTGAATACCGGCCTTATTATTTCCACCGTAGGGCAAGGGAGGTTTTATGTTAATCGCCAAGTATGACGTCGTATTACATAGGGTCTATTGGCCCTTCGCCAGATTGCGAGATTTTTGCATTTGTTACTATAATAGATTATTATATTATTTCATAGAAGAAGGTCGAACTCTTTAACATATCAGGGAGTACATTGATCTTGCGACATAGAAATTCACCGATCTTTGACCAAGTAAGTAACGGAAATGACAGTTACCAAAACAGGAGAAGAAATCAATCACTTGTTTATCATAAAGTTGAATTTTATTACAAATTGAATGACAATAACTTGATATTCCGATCACCTTAAAAACAACTAATACACATAATAATTAAGCACCAAGACTGTTCTCTTACACTGACAGCTCTTTTAACATGAGATAAAAGTGTAACTATTTAGTACATTGTTACAGTCTTGACCAGTTTTGACTGTAAACTGCTATGGATTACAATGTCCTTAAAATCCAATTATCACTTAATTGCACTTAATTTCAAATTCATATTTTGTTGGTAACATTTCTATACTCATATAGATGACCAAACTAAGTCCAAAATGCCTAAAGAAAATGAACAACTGTACTATAAGTCCCATGGTGAAGAACCTCTTAAGTGTGCGCTTTAATAGTGTGTGATGGTATGTCAATGAAGAACCAGTTCCCGTAGGATTTTTGCTGCTAAAGTTGATTTTCTTGCTGTTTTTCATTCAATATGACCAGGCGTTAAATGATGGGGATGTGCAATTTTCGGACTGTTGCCCCCTTCCTCAAGTGAGAAAACAGTTCTCAAGGTAAAAAATTTAAAATCTTGATCAATTGTGTTTTTTAATGTACACTACATGGTTCGTCTCCTTATACTGATTAAAAAAAGTATTATTTGCCTAGGTTTCCGACCTTTAAGTTAAAGCGCTATAGCCCCCGAAATGGTTCAGGTCCTCCTGGGGTAAAAATTAACCCAATTCTCAGATTTTGTTGAAAAATGGTGATCATTGCTTGTATTGTCTCATTCACAGGATCCACAATGTATTCTTTTACAGTGTGGACATTTGGTTGGGCATACATAGCCAATGTAGCAAGGGGTCTACATGGTCTAGGGGGGTCACCAGAATTTTTTTCCCTGGTGTCGCAATTGGTGAGATCCACCAAAACAGTTAAAATGCCTTTCCTGTTTCAGTAGACACGGAATCAGTTGACACCACGTTTCCATCAACAAAATCGAAGCAATTTACCCCCAGGGTGACCTTGACTATTAATGGGGCTATACCGCTTTTAACTAAGGTTGGAACCTAGGCAAAAAATAATATACTTCTTTTAATCTTATGAGGAGAGGAACGCATTAGTATTCATGAAAACAAATTTGACTTGATTTTAAAAATTTTTCCCCTGTCCTACTTCCCCCCTTGCAGGAGGGGGCAATCATTCCGAAACTTTGCACCCATCATTTCTGACAGTTTAGGCCCTCCTCTACTGAAAACCCAAATCCATAAAATCAATTTTAGCATGAAATCCTACGGAAATAACACACCAACCACCATCACTATTAATATTGAAAACTAGATAATATTTGTTTTAAATAAAAGAGCCACTTTTAAACCCCGTGGTATAAGTGTACTCGATCTCACTTACAATCAGCAACTATACATTCCTCACATTTCTGCATGGGCATATGCATTCTTAAAATTCAATGCAACGACCAATTTCTCCCCATAAAGAATCTTTTGAACCCAGGAAAATTGCCTTATAACTGGATATGTCATCTCACAATAATAACAAAACAAAAATTAAAGTAAGAGATATATGTGTTTGACCAGTATAAGCACACCGCTGGCAGTTTTGTTTGTTAAAATTTAAGATGGAGGTCAATATGGCCACATTCAAACAATTCGTCGCCCACATCACATACTATCGTATTTTACAAACACGTTTTCCGAGAAAATCGCAATTCAAAATCTGTCGCGACATTTCATGTCTATACGGTAAAACGAAGCATAAAGAAACATCTAGACTTTACTGTTTTTGAAGAAAACATTTTAAAGTCCAATATAAACCATAAATCCAACTTAAAACTGCAATTATATTATCTTAATTAGGCTATAAAGTTATAAGTCTGTATGTGAAATCACAAATAATGTATATTGCAAAATACGACGCATATTACACCGTTGTTTTTCAATGTACGTAAAATAGATCACTATGTGAAAAGCTTGTTTACGAAATAACGATGGAAATACGTCAAATAGATCTGTATGTGAAATCGTTTATTTTGAGATCGGCAAAATGGAACGCTATATCAAACACGTGTAAATGAATGGCGATTTTAAAATACGACAGTATGTGAAACACGGATATGATGACTGTGAGGAAAATGTCAAAAATCAGTAATTATAAACTAATTAATTAGGCATCCTCAAATTTTGAAACTTTGTGGATGGCAAGAACTCGATGGACTAAGTAAGTAGGCGGAATTTCGCAAAAACCTCAAAAATGTGAAATACGACAGTATGTGATGCGGGCGACGAATTTAAACCTTCAAAATTACCACATTTTTGTCGTATATCTAGACATAGCACCCAGAAAGAATGATAGAAGTGCAAATTAAAATATGTATAACTATCATTAGTAACTCGCAACTGCTATTTTGTTTCAGTAGTAGTATTTCTTAAGTTCAAGATGTCGGCTACTAAAGCCACTTTCAAGATTTTTGAACTCGGTGATATTAGCCGCCATCTTGATTTTCAAATAAGTCAACCAAACAAAAATACCAGCTTTGAGTTTTAATTGCTCAAACGCACATTTCTCATACTTTAATTCACAGTTTCATCCTAATTTGGGGACAATATAAGGTAATTTCTAAGTTTTAACACATTTTGAAGGCGGACAAATTGGCCGCCATATTGAATGTTAAATATACTTACTAAGTAAAAAAGGCAGATATGAGTTTCTAATAGTCGAAGGCATTTATTCCTTAATTTATTTTCTAATTTTATGACTATACGACTAAATGATATAGGCATTTATCGTTTTTATACTTTGTAGATCTTTGAGGCGGCCATGTTGGCTACCATCTTGGATCCGAAGCCAGACAACAATATAAATATGCATGGCAAGCGGTCATAATGGCTCTAGATGAACAATTTCTGTTGCTTGTTGTTGAGATACGGTGAAAACTATATTTTTCTGTAATGGCGATCCTAATTTGCATAAATTTACCTAAAATGGCACGTGGGACAATTTTGAATTTTTTAACATAGCTAATCGTTTTCTACGCATTTTTTCTGATATAGAGACATTGATTAGAAATTGATTTCAGCGGTGTGCACGAGACCCCCTTCTACCCACTAAACTATTCAATCTATTTTGATATGAGAGCTGACAACTTGATTTTCGAAGCCCATAGTAATTGCGCAAATTTAGTATTGTTCGTCCAAAATAAGGCATATTCTCGCTCACCCCCAAAACACATCATTTGGCCCCAAGAATTTACAGAGCAAATGAGAAATATAATGGCTTCTTTTAGAAACCAATATTTTAACAACTTCCGGTAAAATATGGGGTTCTGGGGACGGGGCTATTAGGACTCGGGCCATGGACCTTTAATTATTGATTGATTATTGTATTACACCAGAACTTAAAGCAATATTGGCACTTTTTTGAAGAGCGCCACCAATTTCAAAATTTGATATTTTTGCACAGTTTACGTTGGTAATTGTCTAGGAAACTATACCTGCGAACGAAAATGCTAAAAAATGCGTATTTATCACAAAATAAGCGATTTTGTCATTAGAATTGGGATCCCAGATTGGACTTAACGGCAGAGCTGGAAATGCCACGTTTATGTCCGTCCATGATGAAATAGTGCCACCTCGAGAAAATAACCTCTAACTTGACTTGCCCGAACTATTAAAACAACTAATGGATGAGCGTAGACACGTACATGGCGCTATTTCACCTTGGAAGGCGGTTTCCAGCAGCCGTTGAATTATTATCGGGGATCCCCGTTACCAATGCAACCGTGTAAAAATCTACAAATTTTTGAAAAATTGGGGGCGCCCTTCAAAAAAATGTGCTAGTATTGCTTTAATCTATTTTCCTGATATGTGCGCCCCCTCTAGTTCTCGGTGTGGCCAACTTTGCCTATTAGGTACACGACTTAAAGCCGTCATCTGATAAACAAAATCACACAAAAAAGGAACACACACGCCATTTTGTATGGTGTATACTTCTGAAGACAAAAAAAACAACCGCCTATTGTTAAAACGGAATAAACTAAATTGTTAAACTACCGATGACCATTGTTCGAAAGAATTTCTATTGTGATGGGTCACCAACACACACACACACACACATACGCACACACATGTAATAAAAAATTCCAGAAGCTTTATAACACAAGACCATGAATGAAATCTGTGCCACTGCTCCCAACAAAAGCTGCTTTTTACTTTACAAAAGTGGAATTGACACAGTAACATGGATGCAGGATATTTTCCACAGTACCAAGCCTTCCTTATGATATAGAGTATCGTTGAGTGTAGCAGAAGTGTTTGGGGGATTCCGTCAGCAATACCAAGACATACGCCTACCTTTGCCGTTTACGTATGCCATTTACAGAAATGTGAGAAATATCGCAGAACTGGAACAAGTCGAAATCTGTACAAGGAACTTTGTGGTCGTCCTCGAAATGAAAGTCTGCTGCCTCCAAGCAGTCACTGACCACCTGGAAACAGAGGTCGAAGAGTTAGCTGGCGCCGAAATAGATTCAGAATTCCATCTAGCTGCAACTTTTAACAGGACAAAACGTTTAGACCTACAATTCCACCCCTATCAGATAATAAGAAGACATCAATTGAAGTCCAAGACTATTAATGTCGACACGATTTCTGCCAGTGGCTCAGAAACTGCCCTCCACGTTTCCAGGAAGGCCTTGGCATTGGAAATAAAACTGGGTTGCTTTAAACACCTCTGTGAATACTCACAAAGTAAGGTAGTATGCACCAAGAGGGCATCCCCCTCTTGATTTTGACTTTCAACTGAATGATGACAGAAGGAAATTGAATGTTTACGTTGGTCTTACTGACACAGGAATAATCACTGGACCATTCTGCTCATAAGCAATACAAATGGAGATAAATACCTCCAGATGATTAATGATGACAATGCTCCATTCATTGGACAGACCCCTAAGTCGTTTTGGCATGCAAAGAAATGGCCAGTTTCACCGTGCTTGTTGGCACAGGATGGTGTCCCTTCCACACAGTAAAACTGTAACGTAAGACGTCTTGTAGAACTGTTCAGCATTGAACCACCAGGTGAAATGCACCTCGAGGTCTCCTGATATTACGCCACTTCTTTGGTTTTCTTGTGGGGCCATCTGAAATCAAACGTTTTTGTAAATTATCTAAGATAAGCTTGATGGAATTGACAGACGGATTACCGAAGAAGTTGGCACATTCAGGCATGCAGGACGGACCTCATGTTGGACAAGCTGTTAATGCCATGATCACAAGAGTAGGTGTTTGCTTCTAGAGAAATGATAAGCATGTCGAGGAAAAATATTACAGATTCCATCAATGATTCTGGACTTGTAGTAAAAATAATTTGGTATACCTGGCAGACGCTATCACATGAGTACAGCATGTTCACCAAATACCTCATACTTTTTTTAATCAGATTATTTTTCCAACTGTTGATACATCCTGTATATACTTAAAATATTTATGATTATAGAACTCGCCCATCTAACGCAGTACGTTAAATCACCCATTGGGAGAACGACACGAGTACACATAACAGGAAAACAGATTCTTACCAAATAATAGCATTGCATGATAAACACCCCCAAAAAGTAACTCTCCACCTTTGAAAATTATTAAAATTCATGATGCAATACCAATACAATACTGGTAACATGTCAAAGCATAACTTTTCTGAAATCTAATTCAGAACTCATTCGATTTGTTTGACACAGTGTTATACGGAACAGATGTTGTTTTCAAATTAAGCACCAAGTAAAAAGAAAGGTCTTCGATTGTCAGTCAGCCATCCGTCTGATCCTTTCACAAACATTACCTTAGTATTCGATACAATGGGTCCATATTACAGTCCTTGGAAGCAAATACAGTTTCCTCCCTACTCAACTCCAATTTCCTAACTTATTTATTTTGACTAATACGCTGCCGTTATGAAGCAATACCATTGGGTACAAAAATATCAAAACAATATCTACACCTTAATATTAAATATGGGATACCATATGGATTTCGGGGAAGATGGAAACAGAATACATCCCCATTTTTGTAAACATTAAAAACAAGTAATGCAGCTTCACAAAAGAAGTAGTTATCCCTCTATTTTTTGCTAAACATTGTATTGTTAGAAAGAAGTATTTCATCATGATCCCCAAGACGGCAGTCGAATGGTCACGTATACATAAATTAAATACTGTCGTTCCTTTTTGTGTTGAAGTAGGTTATAATAGTATCATACAGTCGATATTCCTGGAGGATGCTAACCAACAAGATTCTCGCCTTTCTTTATCTTCTTTCTGTAGTTTACTATTTCTACGGTGAATACCTTCAGTCCATTTGAAATCATGCAGCTACTGGGTTTTAGAGACACGGGTGGGGGTCTATTTTAGAGACACGGGTAGGGGTCGTAGTGTAAGTATCCAATTATAGTAGATTTCAATTAAGTGAGACTTCATACATATGTCGAGGGGGTCATGTTGTTATGGGGTTCAATACCCGGCCATGCGTAGACTAGGCCTTAGTTGCCATTACAAAACATTGTGTCCATGGTACAAAGTTACTGTACAGAATCATGGAAACTGATGCATTCAGTTCTACAATGGTCTGTTGCCAGGACTAATGCCATGGTTGGCCGAGATGTCAAATTCCCTTTGCGCTAATCTCTTAATACAAGGTTGGTCCATTTTTGATGGCCAAATAAAAACTTAGTTGTGTTGTGTGCATTGATATAAGAATGTATTATTTCTCCAATGCTGTGATAAGGAATGATATTTTGCAGTGTCAAAGGTAAATTATGTTCAAATAACAACGTTTAATTAAATAATAATTGCTGACGTTTTCATCCTGATACTTCAATTGAAACATCCAAGCTATCTTAGATGTGAAATAATGTATTTTAGGTCAACATTTATTTACTAGCTACATTAATCTACATTGTATGAGTACCATAATTTTTTTTACCTCTCACGGTGAATGGACAGTCTTAAAACTTTTTAATCTACATTGTATGAGTACCATAATTTTTTTTACCTCTCACGGTGAATGGACAGTCTTAAAACTTTTAATGTCTCACTTATTCTGAAATCTACTATAGATCTTGTACCAAAATAACACCAAAATTAGCAGGACACGTACAAGTGCAAGCCTGTTTGAAGGCGAAAATTTAGGCTGGCTTGATTTTTTTAAATCAAAAAATATTTAGCTGGAGTACGCATATGGCTTGATTTTTTTAAATCAAAAAATCTTTAGCTGGAGTACGCATACGTAATAAAATTCAAGATGACGATCAACCATCAAAGAGGGGACAGCATTACGATCTAACAAATGGCCGTGATATCACCCTTTATTTTGCACCAAAAAGAGAACAGACATCTTTACAATCTTCCCCTCGTGCACTAGACAAAGGGAATACTTCCGGGACGTCGCGTCGGCGAAACTCCCGATAATCGGTAAACGTTTCATATAGAAGTCCCAAGTATGCAAATGAGGTATTACAATTGATTCCGTCGTGCGTTGTATGATGTTGTGCGGTAGCGTTTGACGGAATAAATGACAATCCCTCATTTGCATCCTTGGGACTTCTATACTTCGCCGGATGTCTGTTTTACTTCAGCATTTTCGAAACCATGCACGAAGACGAGATTAATGCACTGACAGAGCAAGCACTACGGCGGTCCGGTAAGTATTTCCCACGGTGTAGTCTGTGTCACAGACTGCGAAATATATTATCTAAATTGGTACAGCGCGAGAGATTAACGTTATCAGTCCGTCATAGCGAATGTGTGTAAATGAAACTAAATCTGAAATATCTCCGGAAACATGTAAGGGTCCTATGGAGGTTTTTGCATCAGAGGTTCCGTTACTATGTTTTGTTAAGAATATGTATCATCGTAATTGGGTCTGAACCTAAAGAATCTAGCGAGAAATTGAACGTTTTTGTCGGGTACTTCGGTGCTCGCAGACACGGAAAAGTGAACACAAAATCGCTACGGTCGCATCCATTTTTCCCACAATGCCTTTCGGTATCATTCCAGTCTTGAGAATTTTCAAACACTGGTTTCAATTTACGGCAAAATTTTTTTTTCAATTTTAGAAACATGATTACGTGCATGCGTCAGTGCAAAATCGGTTATGCGCTGCACCTTTCTCTATTGCGTTTACAAACAAAGTTAAGCGTACTCATTTACACGGACGCAGCAAAAGGCAATATAGAAGGGTCTGCGCATCATCCATGTCATCTGTGTAATTTGTGTCATCGCGACGCGACGCACCCTTCTGAAAGAGTAAGTGATGAGAAGATGGTTTCTATACAAAATAGCTCACAGTAACGCACATAATGGGAGCGTTATGCTTACAAATCTTGCTCACGTTTCTGGGCGTTCTTGATGACAGTACATTAATGCTTACGGTTTTCCCTGGCTGCTGTGAGATGTTTTTCATGACAGCATCTCTCTCTCTCTCTCTCTCTCTCTCTCTCTCGTTCTCTCTCTCTCTCTCTCTCTGGAGATAATTCCACACAACAATGTTCAGCAAATGTGGGGCACATTCAGTATTCGTTATAGACCTTAACGTTTCAACTTACGACAATGATTAAAATGCCAGGTTTGGGCGAATTTTGTATTTACATCCCTTCTATTTCGTATTTTTCTTCTTTTTAAAAAGAGAACCATTGGCGTTCCTTTGTTAACGGTATATAAAATATCTTAAACAGATAATTTTGTTCAGAGGTGTTACGTGAGACAAATATTCATAACATCAATATTGCTCATCACTCGGATAAGTACCGCAATCAATAAATAAATGCCGATCCCTAAGGCTCGACGAGTTGCTAAAACGACAGGTATTTGAATAAACTGTCGTCTTATGAGTACATTCGATGATTCTAAATATAATAAAACATGAGAGAAAGATGTAAATGTGACATTTTCTGATCCACTAAGGCCAAATAAAGGACTGGTTTTATGACCAGTAAAATATAAGAAAAATAACATTGCAGAAGTGTGTATAGTCTTGGAGAGAATAAGGCGACCAATTGCGCGTTTGACTTAATTTGACAATGCAGAACATATGTCGGCTGTGAAGAAATCTGTGAACATTTTTAAAGCTTATTGAAACAAAAAGTTTACTTATTATTGTGTCCGTGCGTTGTGCTCGACTCAAATAGGGCTTGTTTTGTCATTTTTAAATCATATTTTGTTCGAACATGCCCCGACCATACTACACATTCAACCAACCACAGTCTGCGCCGCGCTGCTTGTGAACAAAATTGGTCGGCTAATTCTGTCTTTGACTATAACTTTGCAACCAAGTATATGCTAGAATTGCCTTGTTTATTCTCAGTGGATTAGACATGTCACAAATATTAAACATTTGTTAATATTTATCTGGTTCTTTTTTGTTACTCTCTAGGTGTGAAGGGTGATTGTTCCCATTAAAAGAGTGAATACTCTCTCAGATTCTCACAGTGATCACCGTAGTGGCATGAAATAAGCAGTCAACAGTCGACTGGGTTTATTAGAGTGAATTGCAATCTTTCAATATTGGAAGCTGGAAATTTCATTGCATACGATGGTCACTCCAATGCAATCAATGAAGAGTGAATGGTTACCCTTTTATGTTTACAGTGTAAGCTGAACGGTGTAGTGTTAAAAGTAAAAGCGGTGAAAGCAAAGGTCAGCTGGATACCTCATAGAGGTAAATAGAAACTCTTCCTATTTTGAACAAGGTGTACTTTAGAATCCAGATATCATCTGTTGAAAACAGCAATACGGTTTAGACCCTTTAGATACCTTCTATAAATAAAAGCAGAATGGCCGTTTGCGGCACGTAGCGTATGCGCCCGCACGTATAGAAAGATGTACAATTGAGACTGTCTTATGTTCAGGCACAACAAGAGATCGACTTTGAAATCAGTGGGGGAAGCTCGTGATGAATTTCCACACAGTTGATCACCCTATCCCCCAAGAGAAATTCCTATGACGCATTTTTGTTAAGAAACTGGACCGCTGCAACAAGCAAATATTTATGAAACAAGTAAAAAAAACTTCGTCTTCTAAAGCGTAAGATTGGCACTCCTTACATAATTAAAAAAGGAACTAGTTTAAAAGTACGTTGTTCTAGAGTCTATGATAAAATTAGGTTTAAGGCACTTGGTTCCGTCAAGCGATTGTAAATCCAGTAAGAATTGGAGTTCTTGTAGCGTCCTCGCTGTTTCTTTCAGTGTGACCATTGAATTCGATAGATGTAGTGTATTTCTGTGGTCCGTTGTATCTGGATTTGAAGAATCTATTCTATACTCCTTATCGAATAGCCTATACAAAAAGAAAAGAATAAATATAGATGTTAAATATAATTCATGAAACACATTATAAAAGGGAGTTTCCACAAGTTGACCCATATTTGCCTGGCAAAGTTTTATCTAACCCTTGTTAGGATTTATGGCTAGGGTAAGGATCGGCCTTACGATTACGGTTTAAGGTATAGATGTCCGCGTTATGGTCCAGGGTTTTGCATTAGTATTGCGATTAGAATTATCGTTAGCTTTAACCACGTAAGCAACATACATAAAAAAAGAAGAAAGAAAAACACAAAGGAAACTCTATAGGTGGCACATTTTAGATGTCAAAGAAGACAGAAAACATATTAAATTAGCTTATATGTCATTTAGAAGCTCATAACATTATCTGACAATACCATTATCTCAAACTGCAAATGGTGCACATCATTCTCGCCCAGTTGGTGCAGCACCTTAAACGCTACGGAAAGCCATAATACACTTTGTGCGCTCAACCATCAAAAGACAATAGGGCCTTTTATACACTCAAGTTAGCGTCTTTAAATAACGACGATGTTACTCGAGTTTAAAGCTTCTGTTTAAGTAAGCAAATGGTTAAAAAAATTTAAAACTCGTTTTGCTTAAACGAAATCTTATATTACGTCGATTTTAAGCTAAAATCGCGTTTAGCTAAACAAGTTTCTGCAATACGGGCCTATATCTTTAGTATCTGATATTTCGCTCAGTCTTGTGTTAATACTACGCAAGTAATTAAAATGAAACAACGCAGTTACTTAAATTATATAATACTAGTTAATAGTCCTGCCTCATGCGAAAATATAATATAAAACACTCTTTACTTCTGAAACATCTTCAAACCCTGTGAAAACATGGACAAAGCTGCCAATTAATGCAGCAGAACGCAATTGATTGTAGTACGCGAACTAAAGTGCGGGGGAAGGAGTAATGGTGTTTGTGAACGGTTTGCATGTTTACCAAAACTACAAGCCAACAATTATGCTTCAGATACAAATACTTTTGTAAATTCTTTAGGGAAAACAAGTGTTTCGAATTGCCAGAGAATTGCTCAATTTTACTTTCATCATTCATGTCATTTGACTTTATATTTAAGTTCAATTCGAATAGGTGCAGCCAAAATGGCTTATGCAATGCTGTTGTAATATTAGTCAGGAATATTAAGTAAGGTGGATAAAGAACCATCAATAGGACACAAACAGTACAATCTGGTTATCAGGTCTTGCTACAAGTGCTTGGAGCTACAGTAAATTGAGAACAATAAAATTGCTGTTCCGTTAAGAATGATTTTTATAAAGGGCAGTTGGTGAATGCGAATATATATTGGTTACATTAACATACACTAGAAAATGAGATACTTCACCATACAGACTGTCCCAAAGAAATGACAACACTTGGGGCAAAGGCACTTTTTTAACATTTAGGTACGCACTTGTGGTCTTTGTTTCATTATGTTCTTATACAACTGAATGAGCTTTATGGTTATTTGCCGTTCATTTCATTTCCCATCCGAACATGTAAACAAAGATATGACTTCATCAATCGAATAGTACAAAAAAGGTGGGATTGGTCGCTATTTGCATTAGAAATTTGTAATATTAAGATAACGCCTGATTTGGAACGTATCTGAAAATTGAATGCTATCTTATTGACTCTTGCAGTCCTACGGAAGACATTGACATTGATATACCTTTGAAGGGGCATTATGGTCAATTAAGTGTTAACATTGTCTTTATGACAGCAATACTTTTTGTGTGCATTCTTTCATTCAGTTCACTTTCCTTAGCGGAACAATCATTCTCTAAACTAGCAGTGAATGCTGCACAAGACCAAACCAAATACGCAAAAAACAAAAAGCAAACACAAAACAACAACAATGAAAACAAAAAAACAATCATATACGCTTCAGTACTGAACTTCCAAGAATAAATAACAACAAACAAATGTTAACAACCTAAATTTCATTCTAGGTATACATAGAGTTTAACTCAGGGCGCGGCAATTCACTTGCCCGAATAGAGGTTTACAAGCACTTATGTGATGAAGCTGTAGTCTTGTCAATAAAAATATACTATTATCCTGGAAGATTAAGTCCATGACATTTATCATACACTAGATATTCTATTAGAGACGAGTTAGTTTGAATTCATTTAACACCGAATAGGCTAAAACGCTTGTCTCTTGTATCCATTGGCAATCATCGATTTTATAATCGAACAGGGTAATTGGGTGTGTTATGCCTGGGATGAATATTAGTCCCAGGTTATGCCATTGGCTTAATTTTATTCCACCAACATGACCAAACCAAATTGCTTGATTAACAAGGATACAACTTCAACCCTAACTGCTTCGAAATGAGGAGTCGGGCAAGTGAATTGTCGATCCCTGGTTGAAGTATTAAACTATATCTTACTAACAACACCTTTCATGTGTCAGATCAGTATCTGCAGATACATCCGCAGAAGACAACCAAAGAAATGGATGCTAACCAAATGCTCTGCGCAATGAATGGTAGTAATGATGTCACTGCTAGCTAGCAGTCAATAAAATAATTCATAAACGTTATTATGAGAGAGGAAATATGATTAGACAAAAATCATGCAATGACATTTGTCATTGCACGGTGCATATGTTAATGAGCGTACGTGGACGTTTACGCGCGACTTTGGATTGGTTCATTTTATGGGCGGGTATGTTCACATCTTTTCCTTAGAAACATTACTGCATTGGATTTCAGATTGTTCTTATAAAAAGTCTGCTGGAAGTGGTAATGTAATAACGTTATTGAATTGGTTAAAATTGTCTGATATTTAGTGCCAATATTCGCCGTCAAACTGAGCGGCGCGTGCCCTTGATTTGTGTGGCCAACAAATGCACTCGAAGCTAAACATATTCAACATTGAACCTCTAAATATAGAATCTGGCAAAAGTGTTCACAAATTGTGGAAGTTATTTGTATTAGACCCAGTTTCAGTATAGTGTTCTTCCACTGGACTTCAAATCGAATACATTTCGTTTGATTCTCGGCAGTCCCTCAGTAGACCACCTTGGTCCGGTCGACGGGTAAATAAATGATATACATCTCAAAATGGAACGCGTTGGAAACTGTTGGCGTAGTGCGAAAGGTGAGCTGGGTAGTGCCAAAATAACATGTGAATGACATATGCTTTCAATATGAACGTAGGATAGCACACTTTGGACCGTACTGCCATTCGGAAAAACAAACCTTAATGGAAAGCTTTTCAGGGCGTGAGACATTTGTAAATGAGGATAGGTTGGCTAGTCAGACAATTACTCAAACGGTCGCGTAGAGTTAGAGCAATGAAAAGGGCAAAGGTTTGTTTTAAAACAAAAAATATATTGAGTATCTGTATACTAATTCGACTGCAAATATTGGGTGGTAGGGTGGAGGCGCGATAATGACTGAGAGCTCCGGCCGGACGTGACGTTGAAACTGCACATGAAACTTTGGCGTAATTTGGGCGTTCCGTCTGTAACTTTGGCAATCAATATGTTGTTTTGTGTTAACACATACAATTATGATTCAACGTCATCATGAACAAATTGCCGAATTTTCTCAAAACTGTCAAAATATGAGATAGAACAGTATGTGATGCAGCCGACGATACGTTATACATTACGTTAACGGCAACATTTTCACGGTGTATACACCAATACGGTTAATACACCTCACTGGTCGCTATTTCTAAGGCCCTCCCATTTTTTGTGTGGCTAAATATAAGAATTATAGCACTGGTTATACAAAACCTTAATCTACTCTACATGTAGGACGAGTAGGGAAAGAGAATTCTGCGAATAATTACAATGGGCATCACGATTGCTTCTAAATATGCACCCCAAAATGCATATCAATTGATACAAGATTTGCAATATATACCCTTTCCGTAAGTGTGACATCTTGGCTTGATGCGGGTGTTTATTGGGTTTTGGTTTATTTCAAGGACAGTGCAATGCCTCTCTTTTGTCTCATTATTACAATATAAATGAAGTGAGGCATTACGCTGGCCTTGAGAGATGTGGCAATTGCGGAAAGGGTGTAAAGGTGCAATAAAGTATAAAGCCAACATGACTTGACTTACTGATTATAGCTGCGAACCACCTCTTTCTATTGAGACCAAATAAATAAGGCCAACATGATCAAGAACGTTTCTTCTGCACTCCCGACTAGACCAAATATGAGAAAACCCTCTTGAGAATTAGAGTTACGGTTAAACAGTTAGGCTTTAGGGTTAGGATAACATGTAGAGTTAGGGATCCAGATTTAGGGTTAGGGTTACTAATCATAGAAAATACGTTCACAATTTCAGAACTCACACAATATTGCCACAAAAAGTGTGTTAGCAAAGGTATGTCAGCAATGGTGGGTTATAAACACCCTCATTTGACTTGCAAACGTTTTGATACACTATAATCCTCATTCAAACTCACCCTGTTGGCATTTCTGAATTGCAGAAAGTAAGTTCAATAGTTTGTGACTCCATTGGTTCAATGGCTCTCGCAGAGCCTTGAGGTTGTGTACCTTTTGAATGTCTTCGACGCCCACTTCTGGATGGTGATATAGGCACAGGCTTTGAACGCATCCTTACAAATATAAACGCAGACACGGCTCCCATTATAACACCGCCTACAATTACGGCAAGTCCACAGCCAAAAATTGAAGCCTCCCCTAAAATAGCACCTGTCGAAAGTAAAATCACACCTATGAGAACCACAGGAGGGCTGAGTATGAGCAGGCACACGACAAGACAACCACAACATCCGACGTCTTCCATCAAGGACGTATCTCCTGTGGGATCTCTTTCATCAGTGTCTATTTCACTTTGTCTGCGGTCAAGAAAATCCTCCGCAGCAGCCCTATCCAGCTCGCTTATCTCTCCCATCTTCGAAACTTTCAAAACGGATCGTGATACGTGTGATATGGTGGACAAGATCATGCGGAATGTTGTATAGACACCGACTTCTTTTTCCACAAAACATCAAGATGAAATTAGGTGCATCCATTCACCCTGTAGTAAAACAAATGTAACAGAAAAAAGGTATTACTCCTTGGCGGTTGTATAGCTCACTAAGGCAAGGTGTTGTGTAGTATGAGATCATCAGTAACGATCTCGCAAGGAAACGGGGGTTTCCGTAACCCCCGACGTAACCTGACCCATCTGACACACTTTTTTTCTGACACACTTGTGAATTCGGAAACCCTTCACGTTAAGGTTTCCGAATTCATAGTGTGTCAGAAAAAAAGAGTCAGCTGGGTCAGGTTACGGAAACTCTCCAAGAAAACGAGTAAACTTTAAGGCCACAATCAGTCATTTTTTTCCAAAAAAACAAAATGGCCATTGTTTCTCTCAAGTGCCAATGTTGCATCATTAAAACAAACATTAAAATTACAATAAAGTTTGTGTAAAAACACTCATGTTTTGGCTATACGACGTCTTAAATGTCGGGATCTTGATATTTTGCACAAATCGCCCTATTAAAAAACTAGTGGCTTTAGCCATCATTTTACTAAAGACTTCCCAAACCTATTGTTGAATGTCCTTGAAATCAACTCCTTTGATTTTCATGAAATAACAGTGCTTCTTGGCACACTTATGTTACTTGTGATAACGCAACCCTTTAATATCATTATGTAGGTTTGTTTTTGAAATGGTATAGAAAAATCAATTGACTTTGTACTAAGCTTTGTTTTTGAGAAAGTGGATAATGAACTTATCATTATGCATTGGATGCTTATTGTATTTTATCCCTGATACATCTCACAAGTCTTACCTTCACACTTAGCAGGCCAATACATGTATAAATACGGGATATGATTTCCAACTTCTTTATTCATGTAGGAGGGGGAATTCATGTATTAGATAGGTGCCGAATGCATGTCAAAAGAAACCACATGTTTGTCAAACTAACCCAATGTCTGGTTAAAAAAGTTGGAATTTTGATTATAATTGGCATCGAAAACCTTAATTTTGAGAGGGAAGTAGTGAAAACCCACAACGTAGCCAATTTTCAACTAGCCCCTTTCATTTCTTTCTTTCAGTCAGAAAAAAAAATCATTTCATTTAGCACAGTTTAGTAACAAAACGTGTGCAAAAATGCACAAAATAAAAACCGAGGCTGTATTCATTAGAGGAGCAAGATACACAAAATAATTAAAAGAAACGAATTTGACACACACATTAAGTAAGGAAATGCCCCTCAATCGGGTAGAAAATTATTCATTTCAGCTTCAAACAATATCGTAATTTTTGTTAGAGAACATATCTTCTCTTTGCGCGCTATGAAATTGTAATTACAAGATTCCTGTGAAGAAATATTACATTAATTTTGAATATTCAAGCTTTCAATTCAAACAAAAGATATAAATATTTCGTGCATGGGATTCAATAACATAATTTTAAATATAGATAAAATATTAATTTATTGAAGGTGTAAAACAGTGTTGTATGCTAAAAGTAGGTTTTAAAATTTTATTTTTTACTTTTGGCAAGAAATATGGGCGATTGTGATATGTTTAAGCTTGTTTCTTCTATTTTGAAGATATAGTCAGAGAGAACGTTCATGTGACCGTACAATTGAGTATATATACAGTTTTTGCTTAAAATGATAGATTAGGGTTGTAGAATAAGAATCTGCCTAGTGCCACCTGGGTATCCTTGGGCGTTTTGAGAAATCCAAGATGGCGTTGCCATAAATGATAATTATCTATTCAACCCTATATAATCAAAATAATTATCAAGTTACTAGATATACTATAGGATCCAACGAACAAGTGTATGACACTAATAACATCAAGTCATACTTCAAATTCAAAATGGAAGCCAAATCCAATAATTTTAAAATATGCCCTATAACAGCAAATATCTGCGATAAAAAATAGACATGAAGTACTTAGGTTATTAGACACAATAAATGTATTTCTGGTATTTTTAAAGTTGTAACATGACGTCGATCAATATGGCAGCCAAAAACGTGAACATCTTCAAAAAATACTTAGATATAGATGTCATCTACCACGTCTACAGTATAATATCAACCGTCTAACTTCTGTCAGATACATAGTGACACCATACGAACTGTTCAACGACAACAAAGATAACACCCATGCTTTAGCAGTATAGATTGGGTGTTTCCATAAGGTGACACCCTTTTCTTACACCCTATGAATTCGGAAACCTTAACGGAATAAACCACATAAACCGTGTGGTTTATTCCGTTAAGGTTTCCGAATTCATAGGGTGTCAGAAAAGTATGTCAGAAAAGGGTGTCACCTTATGGAAACACCCGTCTAATTCTATGACAACTCAAAAGCCGAAGCCAAAGTAAATCTGAATATCTGCAGATGAGCGTATTGACAATAGGCAAAACATCGAGAGTAGTACTGTTAACATCCAGTGAGGAAAATTGATGAATACAAAGCAGTGACAAAATCGGTACAGGCGAGTGTCAGGTCTTACAAAATCAAAATTTCCTTAAGAATAAATGTGAACTCCTTCAGGAACTCCATGCTATGCATAATTCAATTCCATAAAAGAATAAACAATCTCACCCATAAGAAGAATCAATACGTTAATAGGAAATAAGGAAAATAAAATCAGAGGAGATTAAGGAGAATGAGATCACGGAAGAGCTTTTTGGTTCTCCTTTAGCCAGTTATATACTTCCAGTCGCAGCGAGCGATTTCTGCTCTTGAGCATTCTTCTTCTTCTTCTTCAGCCGTTTTCAATCCACTGCTGGATGAAGGCCTCAGCATGATGTCCCCAGTTCTCTCTCTCCCTTGCATATTTGTACCAATTAGTTTCATTCCAGAATTGTTGTATTTCATCTCTCGATCTCTTTCTTTGCCTACATCTGTTCCTTTTTCCATCAAGTGGTGTCCATATAGTAGTCAGTGTGCTCCATCTTCCATCTCCCCTTCTAGTGATATGGCCAGCCCATGTCCATTTACGATGTTTGATTTCTTCCATTATGTCCCGTACCTTTGTCTGTACCCTTATCCATTTATTAGTTTTGTGATCTTTGTATGTTATGTTAAGCATACTTCTTTCCAGTTTATGTTGAGCGGCTGCTAACTTTCTTTCCATTTTAATTGTTAGCGTCCATGTTTCTGATGCATATGTCATTGATGGGAGAATGCATTGGTCATACACTTTCCTCTTTAAGCACAATGGTAGATTACCCTTCATGATGTGGCTGTATCTGCCAAATGCTTGCCACCCTGCTTTAATCCTTCTCCTTATTTCATTATCTTGATTTTTTTTTCGGTGAGAGTGAACCTCTTTTCCTGCTTGCTATGTCCAAGTCCTGTAGCATGCTCTCCATTTCACTGAAGTTGTTAGCTATGATGACTATATCATCTGCAAAACGGAGGTGGTTGAGCATGCGTCAAAATCCGGTATTGCGCACGCCAATCGCTCCCTGCGACTGGAAGTATATCATGGGCTAATTAGAGTTTCAGATATACCGCTTATACTCCAGAAACAATGCAACCACACATTCCCCAAGAAGTAGCTCATGCCATACGCAGATGCAGTAACAATACGTCTCCAGAACCACCCTGGATAGTTGCTGAAAACAGCGGGTCGAATCGATGTTACTGGTTATGGAAACTGTGTATAACAAGATCTGACAGACAGAAAAATTTCAGGAAGAATGGATCAGCTTCGTATTCATTCAAATTCCTAGAAAGGGTAACTTGACTAACTGTGACAGATACATAACAATTGCATTGTTTTTCCTTGAAATTAAAACCCTTCTTTAATTATTCTGAAGAGAATCATCCCTTTACAGGGACATTGCTAAAAAAAAACAGTCAGGTTTCAGAAAAAGTCAGAGGTACTGCGAACCAGATCTTCGATCTTCAACCCGTCATGCCCGTATTTAAACTGAAAATAGCAAATTTACGACTTTTTGAAAAAAGGTGTTTCTAGAAAAAAATCCTAACACCAATTTTTAAATTGAAAAAAAAAAAACAACGGAAAAATCACATTTTGCACGATTTTTACGTGAAGTTGTTTTTTTTTTTTTTTTACTTTGTCATTATAGATGACAAAGCCCCTGGCAGCCCCTGATTTGTGTGAACATTTCAAGTTAAGGTCAGTACTCTTAAATTTCTGACGTTTCCCTTTGACAAAGTGTTGAGAACGTGGGTGGATTCATAAAGATTCAACATTGAACCTGGTAGGCAAATGCATATTTTCATTATCATGTTTTACATGTTTCAACGAAAATGTGAAAATTGTGATTTTAGTTACCACTAGTACGAAAAGTTTATCATTCTTTCGGTAAGCAATATTCACACTGTTTTAAATATTTATTTATTTACTCTGTACCTTTATCATTATACCTATTGAAATATAGATATACACTTTTAACTACAGCATAATATTGTGCATAACTCGTATCCACATTTTCCTTTCTAATATCTATCGTAAAATATTGTATGAAACATTAAAGACAAATCTTTATTATACGCATCATATCATTATCCGCAATATTCAATAATTTAATAGGCCTACATTATTTTTTTAAGAAACTATAATATGTGTTAATTATGTATACAGAGGATTTTTCCCCACCACATTAGCGACATACAATTTTTGAGTTAAATGGTTCATCGAGACAAAGGGAATTGCGCGTACGCTAGTTCAATCACTATGAGTTTCAATATGTCACTCAACCAAGGACACAGTTCATTGCGGTTGTACTTGTACTACATGACATGAACTGGACCTTGTGTGTTCTTGGGTTATCATATCATACCCCGAAAAACCAGGGGATGTATTTCTACATACACTGGTGAATGGATGGTACTGAACTGTGCCAATGGAATTGAGAGTTTACTAGCTCATAGGGATTCACACCAGTAATAACGTGAGAAACCAGGTAAGTCCAAGCCCCCACTGCAAATGAGGTGTGTTTGTTTGGTGACCCTCGCCTAACACTAAGTATACCCTTAAAACTGGAAGAAATGGCGAGATCTGGTTGCAAATCATGGTTGCTATCAATATTAAGTATAAATCTGTAGGAAATCAAAAAAAGTTGTCATGATTATGTTATTTTGATCCGACAAAAACCAATTTAACACAGATTCTTACCCAAGGGAAACCTGACTGAAGAAGTGCTGTGACCGCTAGGGGTCACGGTGCATGCTATATCTGGCGGTCCAGTCGCTCGAAAATTTTGGGGATAACTACCTAAGTTCATGATTGTTGGGTAGGCGAGATGATGATCTTCACAGCAAAATGTGATAGCTTTAAGGTTGAGATGTTCCATTGAGGAAAAAATGACGTTTTCATCTCGCCATTTGGTACAGGACGGAATGGGAGAGGAAGCATTTAGTGGTGTGAACCAGAGTGAATGCAATTAAAAAGACCTCCCTTGAGCCAGGAGTGGTTAATTAACCTCCATACCACATGGTTCTCTACGGATTGGTGACATCTCCTGGTTATCTTAACATTTATGGACATACTTTCAAAAACTACTCCAAAAATGTCAGCCTACGGCAAAATATTATTATAAATTAAAGGGTTTGTTCCAAACGTAAAGTTGGATGTCCCCACAAATGCTATGAATCAATTGTGTCTATTAATTGTTATTTGTAGCATGAGTTCATATTGGAATGTGAGAGTGTTCGTTTTATGTTTTCAATTTGCACATGGCTTGAAAATGTTGTACAATGACTGAGTCTGGGATACAGTTTTGCTGAAACTTTCGCATTCCGATGGCCGTACCGCGGCAATGAAGTAAAATATGAATTTTGGTACCTCCCTAGTTCTGGAGAAAAGAGTTGAGGAGTTGTCTTATTTATAATGTGCAATTTACTTTTAGACAAATATTTCAAAATCGTCATTTCACTGGATTTCAAGGAAAATTTGCTATGGCCGTTCAAAAAGTTTGTTTTACTTTTGCCATCATTTGAGAAAGAATTGATGCGCAACGATGTGATACCTAGTTAGCTCTTGTTTTCACCATTGTGGGGGGGTTTTATTTGGAAATGTTTAAACTTTTACAATGTCGTCATTTGGACAATGTGTAAAACGTATTACTGCTGACAAAGAGTTAAAAAGGGAAAAGGGCTGTGGCAAAAGACAGCCACAAGGGAACCAAGGGTCTATGTTCAACACAATAGAACCAATTGATGGCTAAGCGCACTATACTTATGGCAATATTGATTGGACCTAAGCTACCTACATGTTTGCGTTGGAAAAGTATATCAATTAAATTTAACGGCCTAAATTCTTCAAAACTTTTACCATACGTATTAATTTAATCGAGAGATATAATGTTTGTTACATGTTAAAAAGCCATAATATATCTTAGGGTTAGCTTTCAAAACTCAATTGGCAGCTTACCGGCGGTTTATGACGGTTGAACCGTACTTCACCGTTAAGAAAAATGTAAATAAACCAGATGATTTTTTCGGATTTTCATGCGTTCTTCAGCTCTAAATGATGGCAATTGACTAGTTTACATAAACAGAGATTTAAGAGCCATACTGTCAATAATATTTTTTAAAATGTACCATAACATATTCGGCTAATTCCATTGCCCAACCATGACAAAAGATGCATAACAAACTGTTGTGAAAAACACTTTTGGCATTTTTAGCTTTAGCTTATATATCTTCCTTCAAATTGGTACTTGGGAAATATGACATAATTCGATATCATTTCGAATTTAATGATACTTAAATCAATTTATCTGTTTGGCATGCAAGCAAAAGGATACCATCTGCAGTATCATTTCGCCGTTTTCCAAAGTTTGTCAGATACATAGTGGACACTATACGAACTGTGGAACGACATCAAAGATAACACCCATGCTTCAGCAGTACAGGACAATCAAAGCCAAAGAAATCCTGAATATCTGCAGATACTCTTGAGCGTATTGAAAAGAGACGAAAGCAACTGGTTATCTGTATGATGAATATAAAGCAGTGTCAAAATCTTTACAGTATAAAAAATAAGCAATCTCACCTAGAAGAAGAATTAAATGTTAATTGGTAATATCAGAAGTAAGGCATAACAAAGTACATCCATATTTTCTTTCTAATATTCAACGTAAAAATAGTTGTATGAAACATTAAAGATAAATCTTCATCATTATCTGCAATATTCAATAATTTAATAGGCCTACATTATTATCTGTTAAGAACATTTATTTTATATGTGTTAATTATGTATACACTATTATTTTTTCCCATTACCGACATACAATTTTTGAGTTAAATCGTTCATCGAGACAAATGGGACCTGCGCGTATGTGGTTCAATGCCATTAAACAGACATCCCTTGAGCCAGGAGTGATTTACTTAACCTCAATAATGGTTTCCCTACGGATCGGTTACGTCTCATGGTATCTTAACATATTATGACATTTCCTTTCAAAACTACCCCAAAATTGTCAGCCTACGGCAAGTATATAAATTAAAGGGAGTTCCAAACGTAAAGTTGAAATACTTTGAATACGTCCACAAATGCTATAATTCCATCTATTTTTTTAAATGGCAAGTGCAGCAGAAGCCCAAGAAGATTAAACTATACCGTAAGAGGTTTAATAGCGACCCTGGTTTCACTCGCCCCTTCTACATGGACGAATTGGAATCCAATTCAACCAGGAAAGCAGTAGGCTTTGACAACTTCTCAAATTAGCAGCTGAAAAACTTCGGCCCAGTTGCAAAGGAACGGCTTCTTGAGCTCTACAATTGTTCCCTTATTTCCCACAGGTCCCCCAAAGATCTGGAAGAAAGCACATGTTATGGCACTCCTAAAGCCTGGGAAAGACCCATCCAATCCCAAGAGTTATAGTCCAATATTACTCCTCGGTCATACCTACAAGCTCTTTGAAAGTCTCCTGCTCAACCATATTGCACCTGTGATAGACGAACACCTCATACCAGAACAAGCAGGTTTTCGGCCAGGCAAATCAACAAAAAGCCAAGTACTCAACCTAACTCAACACATTAAGGATGGTTTCGAGAGGGGTATGGTAACGGAGGCTTGTTTGGTCATCTATCAGCAAGCCATACAATACTGTTAATCACAGATGCCTACTCCATAAGATTCTGGAATCACGAGGACATCCGCTTAACTGGCTTATCAAATGATTGCTGGCAAACAGAATGTTCTTTGTTCAGCTAGGAGGCAAAGAAGAGCCGATGCCGTTGGCTCACGACGGGAACTACCACAATGGGAGCGTCTCTTGCACATCTCCTGTTCAACATCTTTACCAACGTACCAACCTAGGTTATTGGCCGACATCTTGGAATTAGCGCAACAGACTTCACCGTTGTTGAAGACAAGACTCTCCAAAGCTTTGACTGAACTTAATTTTGAGGAAAACCAACCTACGTAAAAATCCATCCAGACACAGGTTGTGTGCTTTTTCCATCTACGCAACCGAGGAGCCAAACATCAGCTTAAAGTTACCTGGTCTGGAACACCCCTGGAGACTGTGTAATCCTATTTACCTAGTAGTTACCTTGTACCGCACTCTCTCTTATCTCTAATAAGAACCGCACATTCGAGGAGAAGAACAAAGTAAAGTGTTCACGCAATAACATCTTGAACAACATCCCTGGCACAAGATGTGGTGCTCGCACCACATACCCTAAGATCTACGGGCACTTGCCCTGTGCTACTTCAACTCATGTGCAGAAATCATTTTTTGCCCGGTATGGGAAGATCAACCCATGCTAAAAGGTTGATTAAATGCCTCCTGTTCAGCTTATAACAGATGCCTCCGTCCATCATCAACGGAAAACTTATAGCATCCTAGCAGATGCACCACCAGCAGCAATCCGTCGTAGCGATCAAGCATGCAAGAACTAAAGTCTGCTGCCAATATCTAATGTGAAGCAAAAACCCTATGTCTGGACAGAAATACCTTATGCCATCCGCCTTAAAAAGCCAGAGAGTGTTTCTTAAGCAAAGCCCGACCTTTTGAAACAGTCTCTAAGAGCTTAAGAGAGTCTCCTTGTGGAAAGCCTTGCCACACCAAGTAACTTCTTAGACCCGTTACAGTTTTATCCATTGCTGCGAATCGTTATGGCCCATAGTATTAAAACTTCTAACAGATACAATTGCCAGTGTGTAACATAATACCAGTCATATGGATCATATTTGAGACCACTGTTTGTTTGGACATAAGGAGATTTTGCCATGGCGGGGTCAAAAGTTTTGCTTTTGTCATCATAAAATGTTCCTCTTGATTGGATAACCTTGGACCCCCTCCCCCCTCCGTAATTTTCCACTCCGAATTTTCAATCCGTTTTGATATAAGATGCTAAAACGTGGAATCTGTAAGCCCCATAGAATACTGTGTATAATATTGGTCGACCAATGGGGCACGTTCTCGCTTATTTAGTGCTAAGATTTCACAGGGTTATATGAGGAAAACTATTAGCCTCTTTCTTCAGACACCAACATTTTTACCCTTCGGTAAAATCGCGGGTGTGGGGAACGAAGCTGTCCGCGTCGGGCATAGTGCCCTTTAATCATCACAGATTTTTTTAATGACTTACCATTTTTAAAATTATATTGAAAAATTAATGACTGACAAATTTTCGTTGATTTGGTTCCATTTCGTTGCGTTAGAAAGTAAAATTTTGATGTGTGACAAATTCAATGATGATTATAAATTTATATGTTATTAAATTAGTCATTCCATAAAACAGGAACAAATTTTGTAATGCAATATTTGTCATGTATGTTCCATGTAATTTGTTATTCACTGAAATGATTATTATTGCATATTTCGTATTAAATAATTTAACTTTTTAAAGTCCTGAAAATGTCTGTGATGATTAAAATTAATGAATACTGGATAATTGTTGATTGAACATTATAAAAAAGAAGATATTTTTTTCTTGTTTTCTTGGAATAATACATTAATTTTATTATTTGTTTTTTTTTTTTTTTGTTATAATTTTATTAAAGAACACGCTTTTACAGTGGACACTCAAAGGACTGAGACTACCAAACATTGAGCGAGGCGCCGTCGGGAAAATGTATCGGTTAATAATAATATTTTATTGGGCCCCCTCCCATTTGTTTTCCTCTGGGTTTCCTTGCCCCCCCCCTCCGTCCCACACGCAATACTGAATACGTCCCACCCCTAATAGCTTAACCCTCAGTCTTACCAGGGGGGATGTGTGGTGAACTCTCGCTCCGTGCGCTAAAATGCCAAAAAATGTCCCGGTAAAAAGCTTCTAGGTATCGTTCTCTCATCCTTTCCGGTCCATTTTAGCGAAAAAAATGCTAACGTACACCTTCACCTGGGGTTAAGATGCCTTCCAAAAAGTCGAAGGGGTGTGGGGTGGTTGCCACCCAGGTATTTTATGGTGCAATTGTGAAAATATTATGCCCAGTATGTCTCTAAAACTCTAATGTTTAATAGAAACTAGCCACTTGCCATCATTTAGAGCTGAAACCGAACCCGCCATGAAACCGTTATCCCTACTTTGTTTAGTAGCAAAATTTGGATTTTCCATATATTCCCCATCTGTAAAGGATAAGTTGAACCTGTTTTTCTTTATTTGGTACAAATTGTGAAATTTCTAATTTCGTATAGGAGCAGATACGAAATCTCAGCTATTGATGTTTTTCTATTGTGAAATATGAGCATATACATCATCGCCTTTGTTTTCATTTTACGCTATTCTGTCACCAAATAAAAGGCAGGGAATATATTGCAGTCTAATCTATATGATATCACTACATATCACAAAAAATATGGATGACTTTGAAATCTCTAAATCTCTCGTTGCACCTTTAATGCTTATATATTTATTTCCGGAATAAGTTGTGTAGCTTTTCCTAAAATCAATTTTTTGCAGGCGTAACTCCGGTGCACTCCTTTTCGTGCATCGTAAATGTCATTGATAAATCTTGGCGATGGTGCGTAATGGGTCCGATAGGCAACCTTTTATTTTCGGCATTGAACTTGCTCCATCACAAGCTTTCAGTTGAAGTGCAATAGCATGCCAGAAAGTAATACCGAAAAAGTGCAATTTTCTGTCTTCTGTCAAATCTTTGACACTTTGCTTTGACATTATGTCATTTATAGTACCTCCGACATTGTAAGGGCATATTTACGATAAGGATACTGGTCGGTGTGATGAAAATCCATCCGGCGCCGGTTGGATCAATAAACATTAATTGACCACTACTTTTTCATATTAACTTTGATCAGTTTTATACTGTAACAATTTGAGTGTATAGACCAGTTAACCTCCTATGTCACTTTCTCTTTTGTGTGCCTCGATCCATTCTGCCTGCGAATCGTTAGGCTCATAGTATTAAACTCTAACATATACAATTGCCAGTGTATAACATTAAGCCGATCTATTTCATATACCATCCCTAACATGTTTAAAAACATTGCTGTTAACTGGTCCTATAGACAACTCAAGTACAAGTTTTTTTTAAAGTCCAACACTGATTCTTCCTTTACTATGACTAATTATTGCAACTCTGGTATAGCTCTTGCCACAAAAGCCGAAAAAGCACAACAAATAATAACCGGTTATGAGAAGAATTCTCCGGGAGGGCGTTAAAGTTGTATCTTTATAATGATACCCACGTGGTGGTCGGCCACGAAATCCGAGTGGCCATTGGTTTAACAAGCAAAGAACGAATCTTGACGAAAAAAATCCTGAATAGTTTACATTCACTCAAACATTATTTTTCATATTAATACAGTTGGTGTTGGAGAATTAACTCAACTGCAAGGATTAGTTTTGAATTGTTATGTATGAATACCGAAAGAGTGGGACGATGGCGTCTTCCTACCATCCCTAAGGAAAATAATGCCGATCACCTCAAAACGGTAGCTCATGTTGTTAGAAATCTATCATTTTCCCCCAAAACAATTAGGCAGGGGTCCGCACTTAAAGCGTCACTGGCACATCTCTCACAAATATGAAATTTCTCATTTGCTCTCCAATGATAGTCTAGGCCATTTGGGAAGAATAGAGATATATTTTACACCTCAAAATTACATTCTCAAAAACCGATAAAGACGTTAATAAAGAGGTTAAAGACATCAGGTAATTTGAAGGCTAATTTAATTTCAAGTTTTTCCATACTTTAAAATCAACAAATGTTATATTAACATGAATAATCATAGACTCGTACTCGTTGATATTAAAAACCATAAAACACAAAGGTCACAGGCCAAGGCCAACAGGTGCATGCCGTGGAAACATTCATATGGCGTGCGTTTTCTTGGGTTTAAACGCCATTTCCGTCGTCTCTGATTAATGTCGCCGGCCGACATGATTATAACTCGTTCTGTTTTAATGTATACAAGCTTTAACAACCATGCAAAATATCGATTTTAAAATCCGATGGCGCACCATTTTTTAAATGTGCCATGTCCTCTTTAAATGTGTTTCAGGGCCGTTAGGGATGGGCATGGGAGACCCATGACCGGTCCTTATCAAATCGGCCACAATCGTTTATGGTTTGAAATCTGTATTTCTTTTATTATTTTTTTTATTCTTTTAGGTGATTTGATGTTTATTAATTATTTCTCAATCGTGGTCCATGGCGACAGTACAGCAATATTTACATCAATATTGCACAGACTTAAGTGATTATTGGTAATGAACTATCGTGCACATATATAATGCAATATCCCTAAATAACACGTACATTGTTTTCATGGCCTTGGAGTATTTCCTGCGAACCCAAATCCACTATTTATATATTCCGACAAATGTACAACAACTGTACAGCATATCATGGAAGCTAACATTTTATTTCCCAGTGGTATATTTACAACGCCGCATGCAATACGAAACGAAGCCAGCGAAATATATCACATCTCAAGCTAAGTTTGCACAAAGCCCTGCATCCTTTTGAACTTTCGTTGAGCACAGGCAAAGTGATAGGTGAGGCGGTAAGTTCGTTTAGAACTTTTTCTTGCAAAAAAAAAATACACTTTTTAAACATCAGTTCTTTGAGAAATGTAAAGAGGGGTGTTTTAATATCATTTTGTGATTAACAAAGGTTTAGAGTTGGGCCTAACACTAACATCCATAAAACTTGGACATTTTAAAAGGGGGTGCGTAATATTTATAGTTTATATCGCAGTCCACTGTAACCACTGATCTATACGATGGATTGCCACATAACAGTAATTGTATATTAGATAATGGAGCAACGGGCGACATCTTGGTCTACCGAACACAATAGCATTCCCAGAGACAGACCTGTGTTTAACATAGTTTTCCGGGTACTACTCGTTTATTAAGAAACATGCCATCCCATCCGCGCAAATACAATGAGCTTACTCATGAATTGGCTTGATTCTGTGTCGGTTATGCGCTTATCCCACCTTTTTCAATGGGACCAATTTTGTATAAAGACGGCTCTTACCACCTGATTGTTGCTCGTTTTGGATGACCAATATGGCCGTCTGTGCCTCAATTACGAAGCCAGGTTCACACCCACACTCCTTGTATAGAGATCGGTGTTCGAACCCACTAATGCGCGGTTCAGCCGCTGGCAATCTACGACTTTTCATGTACCGATTATCGCTTCTTGTATGATGAAGAGTTTCCTAATTTTATATTTAAAAAAAAAGATTTTCTCAAGAATCCCTGCTCATTTTATAAAATTAGGCACAAATGTATGGCATTTTTGGTATAAATTTTATATTTTAAAGAAACCTTAAATTAAAGCTGCGTTTTTAATTTCCTGTTAAAGTAAACGCGATAGTCTTTCAATACAATCCATAACTTGACTAACCACCGATCATCTTTCAATTGGTGTTAAAAGACTAAACATGGCTTGTGGCAAAACATAGCGTAAATAATAAACATGGCGGCTTCGTTGAATCGAAAGTTAAGCATGAAATGGTTTTTTCTTTCTCTTCGCTAGGAATACTCCAATGACCATGAAACCATCTGGTACGTCATATTTAGGGATATTTCATTTTATGTGCAGATAATTCATACCAATAAATCCCTTTAATATATACAACTACATTCGAATTACTAAAAAAATTGCTGAAGCCAAGTTTCCATATTGAATGCTGGTTTGGCGCGACCGCCACCATGCACCGTCTATTTTACCGCTGCAGATTTCTACCTCACCTTGCTAAACATTTTTTTCGACGCCCTGAAGTCCTGAGTTTAAAAAGTATTTTACATTACCCTTCTTTAAAACCCTAATCATAATCATACCCTATCCATGACCTAACTCTTTATTGGGTTAGAAAAACCAAGTTTGTCCGCAAAATAGACCGATAACCTTTTTCAAAATACATCTTATGAAATTCTCTTAATTACAACGTTAACATAACTCGTTGAATCTATTGCTCACGTAATCTTCAAAGCATGCAAAAGATTTGGCATAAGTTTTTGATAAACATTTTTCAATGTTCCAACCGATTTCATCTTTTACTAGAAAATGAGCGGTAATTTTAAGAAAGAAAATGCAATAACTTTTAATTTTTGCGAGCTTTCATTTATTATTTTGTCAATTCGCTGAAGCTGATTTCATTCGAAAAAATCCTTGGGTGTGGATCAAGGAAGATTTCACTTTTAAGAAAAATTGACCTTTTAATGGAACCTGGCAAACGTTTAAAATGAATTGAATCTACTTTCGAACGGTGGCTTGAATTCAACTTTGAGTGTGCTTACCGAAAGAGTAGACTATGGCTTTTACACTTACAGAGCCATAAGGAGTAATAAGCATAGCCTAATAGAGGTCCAAATACCCCGTTACTGTTTTTGATAAATGAACTATCTTCCATATTCCTTCGCAATCATCTAAACCCTTTATACAGTACCTTTTGGACCTGTAGCTCTAATTTCTTTCTTTGGTTTCTTTTATTAGTTATAAAGTAAGCTGCAATGGATGAAAAAACGAATAGGACAAACTATCTTGAAATTGTATTTTTTGCTACTTGCCAGCATTGTGGTCTTTTAAATTAACTTGTTTAACACTATTGCCAAACAATTTTTATAATTTGGGATTGCATTTGGATGTTTTTTACCTAATGTTATCTAATAAAAACAAATAAGCATATTAAACTACATGTTATATTTAGATTAAAAAAATGACGAAAAAAGGTTTTTGTGAAGGCAAACTCACCTTAGATGAATGTACCAGTGCATTAAAAGAAATGCAAAACAAAAAGAAAGGCGTGTTATGATGACTTAATCCAAATTTTAACAAATGCTTTTGGTAAAAAATAAAGCATTAGTTGTAAAATTCCTTAATAAGGTTTTAGGAGCACGGCCTGTTAGCACCTAGCCATAGAAAGGAGTAATTACGTTATTGCATAAAGGGAGACCTATCAAGGATGAATTACACGAATCCACTAAATCCTGTCGATTATAAAATTGCCACTAAAGCACTTGCAAAAAGACTCCAGAAAGTTATTCCATTACTTATTGACTCCGACCAAACAGGATATTAATTAAAGTTGAGATGTATTGGCGAAACTGCAAGACTTATAAATATGTGTCTATATATCGAAAAAAAAACAATATCCCTGGTGCAGCACTCTTACCTTGGTATTACATCACTGTGCAAGAAATTGGAACAAATACATATCGTTGGAACCGTCCTTTTGGTGCAAGCATTTGCAAACAGTCTTTTACCCTGTTAAAAGTGTACTTCAAAATGAAGCTAACAAATTTAACAACCATTAATTGAATCCTTTTTGGGAAAGGGAATTTCCAGAATTGAGTTTTAATGGAAGAACAATTTGGAAAAGCACAGTTGCCAACACTAATGAAGCTAGGCTTAAAATATTAAATTGAAGATATTAAGTTAACGTAACCCAAAAGAGATTTACTAGAAATAATGTGGAAAGGCAAATACAGATAATTGAGACGCTGCAATTAGAAAGAATAATTATTGAACATTTTTTCTACCAAAATATGATAGATAAGGTTGTGTAGAATGAAATTTACTAAACAATCTGTTTTCACAACTGTAAATTCACTAATGTGTTATTTAGTTATCTTAAATGGATTTCAAATTCAAACAACGCATATCCACCCAAATTTATTTCAATTGCAAAATTGTGCCTCATAAATTTAAAATGGAAGTATCCAACCCTGTATTTCTTTTCAGACGGCACATAAGTACCGTAAAAAATACTAGGCTTAAATTTTATTTTATTGTTAGTAGTGATTGTGAATGTGATTAAGGTTATGTTTCAAGTTGTAACAGGTCTGTTTGATATGATAAGAATAAATTACTACAAAAAAAAGTTAAAGACTGACTCAGCTATTTTTTCGTTTGAATTCGTTCCTCATTTTTACCAATTTTTTAAACATCTTTGTTTGTTTGTTGTTTTTTATAGGATCTATACACAATTTTGTGTCTACATACTAATCACTGTGTGAAATAGCTAAGTTCATATCGAGGTATCTTTAGGTAAAATAAACTCGTTATACAGTTCCGGATCCGGGAATTTTATTTTAATACGCATTATCCGTAGTACTGCTATAACGCGTTTTATTACATCAAGTGTTTCAATCTAGACTTTGGATTAATAGTTAATGGACTATTTCATAATAGTTCTAGATGACTATTTCAAATGAATACATCAATTTATATATATAGATATATATATATTTATATATAATAGATATATCTATATATAGATATATATATAACAACGACGGCATGCTAAATACACGAACAGCAGCCAGAGAACAATATATCACATGGACTTCAGCATAGTTTGCCACAAGCCTCATTCCTTGTGAATTCGTTGAGAACACAAAGGATAAGAGCGAAGTTCGTTTGGAAATGTTTATTGCAAAAAAAAAAATTACACTTTTTAAAACATACAGTAGTGATGGGATTGAGGAAGAAAGAAAAAATGTAAAGAGGGGTGTTTTAGATTTCATGTGATTACAAAGTTGTAGTTGGCCTGTCCTAAATCACTAATAATCCATGACCCAATTAAAACTGTGGACATTTAAAAGGTGCGGGTCGAGTAATATTAAGTTTATCGCAGTCGCACTGAACCACTGATCTCTATACGATGGATGGCCACATACCAGTATTGTATATTAGATAATGGAGCAACGGGCGGAAATCTTGGTCTATCAGTACAATAGCAATCCAGAGACACCTGCTTAACAGAAGTTGCATACCGGGCCACGGGGCGCAAATACCCACCTTTTAGCAAACATGGCACTCCCATACGCGCAAATAAATGAGCTCAAGAATGGCTTGATTAGTCTGTTATGTCGCTTATCCACATTTCAATGGGAACAATTTGTATAAATGACCGGCTTTAACCCACCTGATTGTGCTCTTTTTGGATGACCAATATGGCCGTCAGTGCCTCAATTACAAGCCCGGTTTCCAACCATGGTAGAGAGATCGGCTGTTCGAAACCCCTACTGCGCGGTTCCCGGCTACAACACGCTAGTGGCAACATTCCATCAAGTAATTCTACAAACCTGCATACAGAGTAGCGCTTTCTGTGACACTGATGAAGAGAACCCCTAATTATTTAAAAACAAATATTGCTCAAGACATCCCAGCTCTGTTATATCAAAAAATTAGCGCCAACACTGTATGATTTTGGACTTTACTCCATAACCCTTTATAACCTATTTTAAAGCGCAAAAACAGTAATTTACAAGAATGCGTTTTTATATTCACCCAAATGTTAAAAGCGTACACCGCGCTAGTCTTCTCACTACACGGCCCAGAACACCCTCGGACCTCTACAACCACCGATCCATGCTTTCATGCGTGTGGAAAATCCGCACCCTAACCCATTGTGTCTTGTGGCAAAACGATACAGCGTAAATAATAAACTTGGATGGACCACCCCCCTACGGCTTGTCGTTAAATTTCGTCTGACGGCGTCTAAAGTAAGCATGTGATTATAATGGTGTTTTCTTCGCCTAGGAATATCGCAATGACTCATGATATACCCCTAGTTCTCGGTATCGCGAACATAAATATTTCACCGACCGCCGACCATTAATTTCATGATATTATTGTGCCGAAGATCATACCAATAATCACTTGAATAATACAACCTAACATGAGATTACATAAAATATTGCCTGAAGCCGAGTTTCCATATTGGAATGCGGTTTGGGCCGACCGCCACCATGCCCCGTCAATGTTACCCTGCAGATTTCTTACCTCCCCTTGCTAACATTTTTTCGACGCCCTGAAAAGAGTCCTGAGTTCAGAAAGGATTTTACATTACACCCTCTTACTTTAACCCTAATCATAAATCATAAACCTATCCATGACCTAACTCTTTATTGGGTTAGAAAAACCAAGTTTCGTCAGACAATAGATGCGGGTTGCCAACGATCATCACTTTGCACACATTACATCTTATGAAAGCATCTAATTACACGTTAACATAACACGTTTGAATCTATGCTCAACGTAATCTCAAAGCATGCAACCAACAGATTTGGCAATAACGTTTTATAAAGCATTTTCAAAATGTGCAACCGATTTCATCTTTTAACTAGAAAATGAGCGGTATTGTTTATAGAAAGGAAATGCAATAACTTATTTGGCGAGCTTTCATTTTATGAATATTTGTCAATTCGCTGAGCTGAGTTAATTCGAAAAAGAATCCTTGGGTTGGATCAAGGAAGATTCACTTTTAAGAAAAGTGACCTTTTTAATGAACTGGCAAAAAACGTTTTAAAATGAAATTGAATATCGACTTTCGAACAGGTGGCTTGAATTTCAACTTTGAAGTGTGCATTACGAATAGAGTTAGGAAATAATGGCTTTACACTACAGAGCCATAAGGAGTAATAAGTAGCCTAATAGAGGTCCAAATACCGTTACTGTTTTGATATAAATGAACTATCTTCCATATTCCTTCGCAATCATCTAAACACGTCTTATACAGTACATTTTGGTCCCTGTGCTCTTAATAATTGGTTCTGGTGGTCTTTTATTTAGTTTACTAAAGTAAGCTGCATATGGATGAAAAAAAACGAATAGGACCAACTATCTTGAAATTGTAATTTCTACATTTGACAGCATGGTGTCTTTTTAAATTAAACTTTGTTTCACTAATTGCAAAACAATTTTATAATTTGGTTGCATTTGCGGATTGTTTTACCTAATTTTCATCTAATAAACAAATAAGCAAGATAAAGACTACAGTGTATATTGAGACTTAAGAAGTTAAATGAAGAAACAGGTCTTTTGTGAAAGGCAAACTCACCTGTAGATGAATGTACAAGTACTTAAAAAGAAAATGCAAAAACAATAAAGGCCGGGGTATGATGAACTAACAAAATTTGACAAATGCTTTTTGGTAAAAATAAAGCATTTAGTTGTAAATTCCCTTAATAAAGGTTTAGAGAACCGCCTGCGGTTAGCACCTAGCCATAGAAAAGGAGTAGTAATTACGTTATTCTAAAGGGAAAGACCTATCAAAGGATGATAAACGTAATTCATCTAAAATAAATTGTCGATTATAAAAGTGACACTAAAGCGCTTGCAAAAAGACTCCAGAAAGTTATTCCATTAATTATTGACTCCGACCAAACAGATATATTAAAGGTAGATGTTATTGGCGAAAATGCAAGAACTTATAGAAGAGGTTCTCAAAGTATTTGTTTTTTGTAACGTTTACAAAAAAAAAAACAATATCCCTGGTTGCAGAGAACCTTACCTTGTATTCAATAAGCTGTGCCAAGAAATGGAAACAAAGACATATCGTGAAAAACGTCCTTTTGGTGCAAGACTTGCAACGGTCTTTTACCCTTTAGAAAAGTGTACATTCCAAAATGAAGCCCAACAAATTGTAGCAATCAGCCAGTAGGGAATATTTGGGAAAGGGGATTTCCAGGAATATGGTTTAATTGGAAGACAATTTGGAAAAGCACAGTTGCCAACACTAAGGAAGTAGGCTTATACAATAATTCATTGGCAGATTCTCCGTAAGTTATACACACAACCAAGAATTTTCTAGAAATACTGCGGCACGCCCCCTAAGCTAATGTGAGACGTGCATGAGAAGATCTCTTGAAACCTTTTTTTCTCCACCAATCTTGGAGCCTCAGGGTGGTTGTTAGGCACTATTTCCCTCCCCATCGGTTCTACCGTGTCTTCCTCATGCAGTGTTCTTTCGTTTATCTTACCGATGGCCCCCACGCTTTAACGCACTTGCCCCCCCTCTTCCCTTGCCCCTTGTGCATCCGTCAATTCACTCTGGCCGTTCTCCCCCACACACACCACACCCACCCCGATTTACTTTAGCCAGACAGGCCCCACCCAAGCGCCCCCGACAAGACCCCCTCAGGCTTACTTTTCTTTTCTTCGTCGTGCTGTGCCCTGCGTGGCATTCGTCCCCCTGTTTGCACCACCGTGCTACAACACCGCTTGTTATTTTCTGCCCATCCCCGACTCATACCCACTGCCTCACCACACAACCTCCAACAGGACTGAACGCCCCTCCGCCTCCCCCCCGTCGCCCCCCCAGCCCCACCCGCGACGATGCCTTTCCGTGCATGCGTCCAACACATTTGCACAAATCTTTTTTTAAAACTGCTTGTCGATGTTTGTTGTTGAGGTAATCTAGGTCTCCCACACTATTCCAGGACCCCTATCTCACCATTAGAGTGGTCGACCACACCCCATACCTACCTCCCCCCTTCGTGTGCATATACGCGAACCTCATACTCCTTAGACACCTGTCTTCGGGATATCAACGAGCCCACCACACCGTGCCCCGCTGAGTCTCCAATTCGGCTCCGGCGACTTCTCACTTTACCCCGCCCATCCCACACCCCTACTGCCTGTACCTCTTATGGTACCTGCTACTAGCGTTTTCATTACACATCCAACGTGGTTTCATTTAGCACCTTTGGATTAAATCAAGTTACAGGGACTATTTCTAAATTTTCACGTGGGATCTTTCAACCATGAATACATCACAACTCGTATAATATTACTATATAAGATGACATATTATCAATATAACTATATATAACCCTCCATATATATAGTGACCCTATAACCCCGACTTACGTACTCAGATATCAACTATACCTACCTACCGACTAATCCTATACCCCATACTATCACCCTAGTATATATAAACTTAGGGACACCAACTGACCATAGAACACCAAACCGGCTTCGCACACATTAGTGAAATGGCGACCTCTTACCTGAAATCATCACCTTCACCAACTCTGAACAAACAATGGATTCACCCTTTTGTGTCGCATCACCCCCAAAGCAATCGTAAAAAATAAGCGCACCCTCGTACAGGCAACCATTCCTGCCCCACCAACAACCCACCCCCCGCCCCCAACACCACCCAACGCAGGGTTGATGACATCCCTGCCGTGAACAAGAATTTTGTGGATTCACACTTGCCTTACTCACCACCGCGTCTTTTTTTGACCCAGCAATTACAAAGGCTTAAGACACCCCCTGTACTTGGGCTTGTACGTAAAGGTACCTGGACTCACAAGTGAAAGGTGGTGGATTAGTCGGGGTTAGCACATTATACCACATCAGCCACATTGTGGCTTTATATTCAACTATTCTACTAATTACACACTCCAGTCGAGCCCCAATTACGCGTAATCACTAAAATATACAACTGAAGAATATTTAATTACGATCAAAACCGTGTCTTTATTTGAATAATTAATATAGTTATGCCACATTATTTTTATAATCCAGAAAATAGTGCTAAACGTGGTTTGAATTAAAAGAAGGTTTCTTTTTACACAGATTTTAGGCATTAAATTTCATACATTGCAAACTATTTCTACAACGTAATTAGGCACTTTTTAATTACACAAAAAATTCGTCAAAAGACTAATTAGCGAAAGGACCAATGTGTACTTACATTCGTCATTTTTGTGCTTGACAAACTAACTTCTAGTCATTTTGTGAGTCTAAAGTCTCAGTGTATGGCCGCTTACTCACCAATCACCAAAATATAGTATTTTCCTTCTTTAAAGCATTCATGTCAGGCGAACCGAAATCAACTAAAGAGTTCGTATAGGACGTGTCGTGTTCGTTATTTCGTTGAACTGTTTCAAGTTTGAGAGTGTCTTCTCAATAAAGCGTCTCATTCGCGTCGCTTATTTATCGTGATCAAACAGCGTGATGATTTTCACGGTACATTCGCTCAACCCGATTGGAATAAGAGATTGGAGGAAGGTTCATGAATTGCCTATGTAGGAGGAAGAGACAGGTGCTGGGACTTATTTTCAATGAAAAACATTCAATGAATTTCTAAAGTTGCAATTACCAAATTTTGGTTAAATTTAACGACAAAATAGATTATAATCCATACTAGTTGAAACTTTAAACTGTCATAGGTCATACTAATTGATAGAAATTCAAGTGTGGCTTGAGAAATCCAAGTATAGCACTTAGAGAAAGATTAACAGAAAACAGGTGAAAAAATAGGGTTGAGTACACGGATATAAGGGAAAACGCGGTGCCTTAACACTTCAAGTGACCAAGTGGGGGGGGGGGGGGCGGTTCTAGGGACCCCCCCCCAAGAATTGTTTTCGCGGTTGGCCCTTACGGTGCGATTTTTGCGCCGAATTTCTTTGTAATTGTCTGACTTTTAAATGCCGCTCTTTTCATACCAAAATTAATTAAATCGCCAAGCCGTTAAAGGGATAATTAGTGGGGGTCCCATGGAACCCCCCCACCTTGGGCAACTAAACGGAATCATTTGAAAATATTTTTAAAAAATAAGAATAAGAAACCGAGAAACCAAAGCAATTTTTTTTTTGCTTAAATAAGTTCACACTACAGTAAGTAAACCATTATAGTACTTAAAAAATACTTAACCCGTAGTGCTGAAAACAAACATTTCATCATGTACGTTTGCCAAACCGTTACTGTACAAACTCTAATGGGAAATTACGTTATTTTTGCAACACCCGAAAAAATACAGGAGGATCCCTAAAACTGCTGGTTTTTGTGTTAAATTAAGTAATTTGGGTCTTCTAGAAATAGATATCACAACATAAAATCGTTTTTAAATGTTTGATGTAAGCACAGGCTCATTATGAATTTTGCCGTCTTTTTGCCCAATTTTCGCGTGTTTTGAAAACAATGTTTTTGGCCCTAATTTGCACCCCAAAATAACAAATCGTCATTTTTATTCTATTTGGGGTTGTCTTATGACCCTTTCACAATTTGTATCATTTCCGTGCAAAATTCCCTTCGGGAAAGTGTTGTTCCTTAGGGGGGGTCTCCTGGAACCCCCCCCCCCCCCCCCCCCCTGGGCACCAACGGGAGTGAAAACCCCTTGGTCACTTATGTTAAGATCTTCGTTAATCTGCGAGGACAGAGACTACTATTTTTAATTCCAGACAAGACAAACTAACATTAAGACCCCTAAATGAAATATGCTATAAATGTGATTCCCGAGATATGCAATAATATTCAATCGTATTTGCATTTATTTCTTAAAGATCATTAAAAATAAAGTGATTTTCCAGCAAACACCGAAACGTAATTAAAACATTTAATAAGTTTTAAATTTTTTTCTTCATGTCGTATAGAATAAAATTACTTGCAATTGCTAAAACGACATGATATATATACTAACCGCTCATCAATCAGTCACATGCGCTTTTGTTGAGAGACCTGCTTAAATTTCAATTCGACTTGGGGCCTTTCAAGCACTTCTTCAGAAAGTCGCATCGGAAAGCACGTTTTACAAAAGGATGCAAATCCGTCTTAAGATTCTATTTTGATATTAGATATGCAGTTTAGCCCAACTCTAGGGTGAAAATCCCGGGAGTAGAGTTAATCTTCTGTTTGACCGCCCCAGTACTCATAAAAAAAAATTAGTAAAAGTGGAAGGAGGACGTCACAATTTCTTTTTTTTTTCACTTACCGAACATCTTGTTTACCATCGCAATAACAAACACAAACATAACTTAGAAGATTTGAGTAAATCTAGAAATAAGCATGAATCGCACAACAACACGTGAACTGTGATAATTTGGACTTTTGCGAGAAGATAGTGGTCATATTCAGTGATAAGAAAAAAAAAAAAATTGCTAAAACGACAATACCATATCGATTAGCCGCTCACACGTCATCACATGCGTCTTTTGTTTTGAAGCCCTGCTTAAATTTCATTCGACATTGGCTTTAAAGCAACTCATTCAAAAGTCGCATTTAGGACAGCTACATTGATCCAAGGATGCAAAATAGAGATTCTATTTGTGAATAGTTAGAAATATAGCCATTTAGCCCAACTCTAGGGGGAAATCCCGGTGTAGATTAATCTTCTGTTTGCCTCAACCCAGTAACTCAATAAAACAAATGTAGTAAAGTGAAAGGAGGACGTCAAGCTTTTCTTTTGTTTTTTTGCACTTAACGAACATCTTGTTTACCCTCCTGCCATAAAAACCCAAACATAAACTATAGAAGATTTGAGTAAATCTAGAAATAAAGCATGAATGATGATATTATCTGTTAACTGTCGCACAACACGGGAAACTGTGCTAACTCGGAGCTTTTTCGAGAAAGAATCGTGGTCACATTCAGATTACTAAGAAAAAGAAGAACAAAAATTGGCTAAAACCTACAATGACCCTATATATTTAGCCTCTCACCAAGTCGTCCACATGCGCTTTTGTTGAGAGACCTGCTGAAATTTCTATGCATCATGTTAAGAGTTTTTAGGGGTAAAATGGTTCAAGAAAAAGCCGTTTCCAAACATTTCTGGGACACAATTTCACCCATTTTCATCAGCTTTTTAATAAACAACTTAAGTCATTAAAAGTGTTCAATGACATCGTTATCCATTTTTTGTCTTTTCTTCGAAACTCGTGCGAGAGAACAATGCTTTTTTTTCTTGTTTTAGTGCAGTTTTCTCTTTGAAGAATAAATTTCCACTCTTTTGAGAGAAATCACTTTGAAACGAATGGAATCATTAAAGAATGGGGCTTTAGCTCTTTTACATTTTAGAAAGTAGTATGTGTGGTAAAAATATTCACAGTAATGAACATTTGCATTTCACTTTGTAAATAGTCAACCAAAACAACAAAACATAAAGTAATAAAATAAAGCTAGAAAGTATATGCCCTTTTCTAAACAAAACAAACATATTATACACATAGTATGTAAGAGCATTTCGGTAATTTCTTTCGTAATTTCAGTTAACATTTGGCTTAGGACCAAAGTTCAAATGCCACAAGCAACCGCAATCTCCGGTACTTTTACATTAGCACAACCTTCAGAAAAACAATGTGGAATGAATGATGTCTACAAGAATGAGCTTAAGATTTTCCCGTTGAGTAAAAAGATGCTATTTAACTACATCTGATTATATGAGTAACATGCTGCATACGGAAGTAAATATCAGATATCTCAAAATATCTGACTGTCATATAAAGTACGTGCAAGAGTTAGGCAACAGCTAAAGTGCATGTTAGTGAAGCGTTAGCAATATTGACCGTGTTAATATTGCCCAGAATTAACATCTTTAAGTGTTTTAATAATCATTACACTACGCCTGTTTTTAATATATTTTATGCGGTTAATCCTCTGCAACGCCTTCTAATACGTTTGCGTGTAAAATATAAAAGATTTAACACGTTAAATTGTTTAAAAGTGGTTATCCGTTTGACTTTAACAGTGATAACTCGGACAACTTGCTTGGAGAGAGGGTCAATTCTTCCCCTAAATCCGTAAGGGTCTCAAACATTTTTTTCATGTTTTTGAAGCTTTGCTAATTATTCTTAGGCCAGATCCACAACACAAGTTCATACTTTGTTGAGGTATTTTCGATTCCATTCGTAAGCAATCGATTATTCTGTTATTACAGCAGCTAACTACAAATGGTTTTGGCATAACGGTATTTTTGATAATGCTAAACGCTTAACAGAAGTTGTTTAATCTCTTTTTTGTTTTTAATATGAGCGATAACATTAGCTAAAGTGTCTATGGTTTAGCGTCAAGCATTTCAGGCATACAATATTAAGCTAGAGTGTTGCGGAGTAATTCTTCAAGTGTCCAAAGTCGTTATGGGAGGAACGAGTATTACTAAGGCCGTGATTTTTTAGTTTGTCATATCTAATCGAGATAAACCTTAAGTAGGTCAACCCCTCCAAAACCAAACAATACAAAATAACTCAAAACAAAAGAAACAAATCAACATACACTTCCCCAAAACTATATGGCTGGTAATTCTCAAAGGGATTCTAACTTTAAAACCTGGTTTAAACCAGGTTTAGTCCTACATGAAAGGACCCTTTTCCTTTCTCACCCTTAGGCACACCCCTCATGATCATAGTATGTTGAAAGGGAAAAAAGTCCACTCAGCGGACAACCCTTGTTTACACCCAGGTCTAAATTAGACTCCCTTGAATACCAGCCAATAAGTTTGCTTCTTAGTTCCTTCATTCAAACATTTTACGTAAGGGTTTTTTGTGAAGTCTGGTTCATTTGTGTAAGTACAACGCTAAACTTCCCCTACTCCTCCCCTCATGTGTTGAAGAAACACCTGAAAAGGATCACCAGAGAACGAAGCAAACCAGCCAGTAAAAATGTGGTCATTTTCGTCACCATATCCCTGAACCGAATCGGAAAGTAATCATTACAATTGTGAATGTTCGCGAACAAATAACGAACAGATTTTTTTTTTAATGCTGCCAATGACATACATATAAATTCGCTGTATTCGCCTTATATTTAGCGATAATGCGAGATTAGATTTCAAGAAAAGATATCGTGCTGATTTGTTTTTAATTTTTTTTAATGAGTTATTCGTCGTGTTTTTAGAAATAGGCTATTTCCCTATTATTAAAACACGAATGGAGTTCTGATATTGAGATCACAAAGGTTGACCAAATGAGTAAAATCAAATATGTTTTTAGAGATCATAATGTCTATTCAGGTCAATGGGGATCGTGACCGACCTGCCGCAATAATTCAAGATTTTATCACCGTTTTGCTGACTGCGAATCAAAGAATTCAGCTCTTATTACCAAAATATATTAAAACATTATACCACAAAATGCAAGTGTATTTTCCCTTTCAATATTTACTCATGTCACTTAGTGTATTGCACGATCCAGAAGTCAGCTTACGTCTAGGACGAGAAATGGCATAGTTTATGAAAATAATACCCAAGCACAGTATTTTCTGTATTGTAAACCAACTGTTAACATGAAAAACAACGGGCACCAATAAATTTGCTCACCGTAGAGGACCTCTAAATTACACTATCAGTGATTGCGAAATCAGAAACCCGAAAAAATTATTAATAAAAAATCAGTTTTTTGCAGTCGGTAAACAAGTGCAGGTATCCTAATATACCATACAAGTGATAGTCCAGAACAGAAACCTAATAAGGACAAAAATCGGATATTATTTTCGGCCATTACTGCCGAACGGACACTTAGTATAACACGTAATTGAGATTAATATCTTTGAACACTTGCCGTTTCTTCTTTTCTAAATGTTTCAGTGGGAAAATAAAACTTATGGGGATATACAGATGTATCCTTCACTTATAAACATTCCTGTAAATTGAAATATTTTTTACTCATTTGGGAAAATCACTGATAAGTGTCTTCACACTTAAGTGACCAACAAGGGTTTTCACTTCCCGTTGGTTGCAACAAGGGGGGGGGGGGGGTTCCATGGGACCCCCCCACCCCCTAAGGAAAAACCAATTTCCCGAGGAACTCATAAGACCAACCCAATTCAGCAATCCAAAAATGAGATTGTTTTATTTTGCGGTGCACAAATTGGGGCAAAAAAACATTGTTTCAAAAACCACAGCGAAAATTGGGCAAAAAGGACGGAAAATTCAAAATGAGCCTTGGCTTACATCAAACATTTTAAAAAACCTTATTTTTATGTTGATATCTATTTAGAAGACCCAAATGACATTAGATTTAACACAACACCAGCAGTTTTAGGGAATCCTGTATTTTTACGGGTGGTTTTTGCAAAATACACGTCATTTCCCATAGAGTTTGTACAAGGTAACGGTTTTTGGCAACGTACATGATGAATTGTGTGTTTTCAGCACATTAAAGGGTTACTTATTTTAATGATTACAAAAATTGTTACTTACAGTATGGTGTGAACTTATATAGCAAAAAAAAAAAAATTGCTTTGTTTCTCGGTTTCCTTGATTCTTATTTTAAAAATATTCTCAAAATGACTTCCGTTAGTGCCCAAGGGGGGTTCCATGGGACCCCCATAATTATCTCATTAACGGCTTGGCCGATTTTAATTATTTTGGATGAAAAGAAGCGCATTTTAAAAGTCAGGACAATTACAAAAAATTTCGGCGCCAAAAATCGCACGCGTAAAGCGACCAGCGCGAAAACAAATTGTGGGGTCCCTAGGAACCCCCCCACCCCTTGGTCACTTAAGTTTAAGGGCATCAAGTGCTCTATTGCTTATTTAGCAAAGTATAGTTTTACTGAGGCAGAGAGGCGCATTGTTTGAAAGCGGACAAGGATAGCGTCGACTCCAGTGTATGCTCATCAATGCGGATAGGCGCGTGCGTCGAGGCATGTGTGAGATTCAGCATCTTGTAATTCCCTGGACAAGAAATTAACCGCTTGGTTGTAACGATTTACCCATGCGATATTTTGGGAAGCTGATCCCGGCTGCGATGGTTATTCTCGATGTATGTTTGCTGATAAGGAAAGCGATGGATCCGATCTGCTGCATCCCTGAAATGATTCTAAAGGGTTTCTGGTATGTTTGGGCACAGTGGCGCCTTTGTTGAAAATCCCATTGTGAATGCGCTTAGAGGCCAATAGCTTAAGGCGCTATATAAATATCTGATATATCATTGTTAGTGTTTGTCTTTGAACCGGCAAACGTATACACGAAAGTAGGCGAGAGCTACAACGACAATAGGGTTAGAGGCGACCAATCAGAAAAGTCACATCGGAAAGCTACGTTTATCAAAGGAGGCAAAATACCGTCTTCTTAAAAGATTCATTTGTGAATGAATTTGTGAATATATAGTGTTTAGCCAACTCTAGGGGGAAACACGGGGAAGTAGAGTTAATTCTTCATGTTTGACTCAACCCAGTCCTCAATAACAACGTTAGTAAGCTTACTTACGAACATATCGGCAATAACAAACACCAAACAATAACTTAGAAGATTTGATAAAACAGAAATAAAGCGTGAAAATGATGAGAATTATCTGTTAACTGTCGCACAACGCGTGACTGTGCTAACACCGGAGCTTTGCGAGAAGATAGGTGGTTCATATTCAAGATGAAAAGAAAAAGCAAGGAAAAAAAAAAAAAGAAGAGGAAAAAAGGAGAAAAAAAGAGAGTAAGGCGACTCTAGAGATTTCCCAAGGAGGGCGCGCTCAATTTTTAAAAAAAATCGTGGTGTTGAATGTACAGAATGCTGTCCATTATTA
>JAMKCH010006162.1:0-53104 GCA_023653785.1 Ophioderma brevispina
ATGAGCAATTCCTAAAAGGCTGTCCTGTGGTCTAAACAGCCCTACAAAAGGGTTAAATGCCATCAATTATTACCCGTGATGAGCCATGTGTTCTCACCCATGAAACATTGGTGGTTTCACATTTGGAAGCAACATGGTGGTTTCACACATGGAGCAGAGAGATTTTCATGGCAAAAAGGGTGATAGGGACTACCACAAGGAACTGAACGCTGAACTATCCGAAACCTATGAAAGGGGTTGAGGATCAATTTTACCAAATTTACCTCAAAACATTGTCATTATTCTGGATAATGCTTCTTACCACTCTGCCAAGAAGAACTTGTGCCACGCAGAGGTGAATGAAAAGAGACATTCAAACTGGCTAGAGAAAAAAACTTCCCTGCTCACAGCAGAGCTCTCATGGTGATGGGATATGAATGTGCTATTCCCATTGGATTCTTTGGTGGATGGGATAAGGAAATGTTGCTATTCCATTGGATAGCTTTATGTGTGGATAAGGAAATGTGTCTATTCCCATTGGATAGCTTATGGTGGATTAAGGAATGTGCTATGGCCATTCGATAGCTTTATGGTGGATAAGGAAATGTGCTATTCACATTGAATAGGTTTATGGTGGATGGGATATAAGAAATGTGCTATTCACATTGGATAGCTTTATGGTGGATAAGGAAATGTGCTATTCACATGGATAGCTTTATGGTGGAGGGATATGGCTATTCATGTTCGATAGCTTCATGGTGGATTGGATAAGTGAATGTGTTATCACACTGGAAGCTTTAAGGTGATATAGGGATTGCACTATTCACCTTAGATAGATTCATTGGGTAAGAAGGAAGCATCTATTCACAGGGACAGCTTGGCATTTTGCTTGGTTTTCAATAGTTCATTGTAATGAGGTTTTTGCAAAATGACTCTGGTGGAACCAAAAACCAAATAAGGCTTGCACAACACTGTCTATAGCATAATTTCAGAAGTGCTCTATCATAATTGAAAATGCTTTAGTATTCAGCAACCTTTCTTGAGACATGTTGAAAAAGTGATCACTGGATCACTGGTCGTCTGACGTGTAGATACCCAAAACGAGGGGGGGGTTTCACACAACTTAATCATTGCCGCCCATCATCACAACTTGACCTCAGATAACCATTGACTTTGGAATTTTGACCTTGACCTCATTAATATATGAGTTCCACATGCCTCCAATCACCAAAATTTTTCAATAGCATCAAAACTTCCACACAACTTTAACAAACTAACTCGTATTTTACGCTATGCTACAATATGTCCCCGCCAAATTTAGCGATCACTAAGTTACAACTAAAACTGCACCAGTCCACCATTAATTTTGGCCTCACTACTCTCCCACAAAAAGGTTCCAAGAAAATGATCAGTAATCGTAAAATCAGATGCAAAAATCCTGAAAATTCACTAAATTTATTGAATATGAGAATTTACTCAATGTGGCAACACTATTTTTGAAAAAAATCATGTTATCACAATTTAAATTTGGGACCCCTACGGGGTCTGTGGAAAGCGGCGAAACATTGAATTTTACGGATTTTTCACATTTTCCAAGAAATGTAACAGGCTGGCAACCCAAATAATGACCCACATGAACACTAGAATAAAAAAAATTCACCCAAAATCTAATCAGGTCTAGAATTCTCAGCCCACTTCCTTCACAAGTTACATCATAAAACTTACAGAACTCCAGAAAACTTGTACCCGCCTGGCGGGAAAAATTTCATAAATTATGCAATTAGATACTTAATTAGACTATTTTACACCCCAATCTAATAGGTTAGAATCATCAACCTGGTTCGTTTCCAACAAGTTCCCGTCGTATCCTTTACAGAACTCCAGAAAATTTACACAATGTTACATTTTCTGTGCAATATGACATTTTTCCTTGACCCTTTTTTTCCCCTCCCCCTGACAGACCCAGGGGAGGAACCCTGGGGGAATGAATTACCTGGTGAGTAGGGGTATCCCCTCCTACACAAAAATTATACCAAGTTTGGCTACTCTAGAACATCCAGAAAAAAAAAAGATCTGCCCAAAGTCCAGGTTTTAAATTTTTATCACGGATCATAAGGAATACGGAGGACATACGGAGGATTACGGACGGACCCATTTTATAGTCCCCTCCAGAACTTCGTTCGGCGGGGACAAAACAAACCAGACATGGCATGCATCCAGACAGAGGGCTCCTGAATGTTTTTGTCATCTAATTTTGTCAGGTCAAACAAAAATAATATGTGCATATGGAAAAACCTTCTTTGTCAGTTATTTTTGGAAAGATAGTCCTTTTACTTCCAACAGCGTAAAGCTGCTCAAAATTGTCCTTTGACAAGAAATTGCTAAGTGTACCAGAGACCAATCAAACACTGAATGATAACAAACAACAATAAAACAGGTTTCAATGTGTACTAGACGCAGATGTCACACGAAACAAGAAGAAATAATAGCATGAATTCAAAGTATGAAGTGTGACACTCACTTTACAGTCCAACAGACAGCCCAATTTTTAGGTGCGGCAATTCCGGAAAAGTGCTATTAACAGTGGATAGCTTATCAGGTTCTGTCCCCGCGAAAGGGGGTGGGCCGACTTCACCTACACTCTTCAACACTGTGTGATGTGACGATTTTATTGCAGCAAAGGTACTGATAGCTTTAGGTGATGGGATAAGGAAAGGCTATTCATATTGGATAGCTTCATGGTGGATGGATACAGGAAATTGTGATATTCACATGGGTAGATTTTTGGTGGATGGGATATAGGATTGGCTATTCATATTGGATAGCTTAATGGGGATGGGGATCTAGGAACTGTGCTATATTGGATAGCTTTGTGGTGGATGGGCTACAGGAGAAGAAATTTGCTTATTCATGTTGGGACCTATGTGTGGATGAGATAAGAAATGGGCTATCATGTTAGATAGCTTTGCTGCCCAACATGGTTTTTGCCAAGAATTGCTAAGTGTACCAGCGAAATCAATCATTGAATTGAAGACCAAGAACAACAATCAAAACAGGTACAATCATGTTCTCGAAGCAGCTTTCACAAGGGTACCTAATGTATTCGTGGTAAACTTCATGGGTAACTTCTGGCACTCACTTCAGCAAGATAGAGGCGTGCCAGCAAATTGGAAGCAGCCTTAAATATACAGCAGCTTGGTCGAGTAAAAATGGAAAGAGAAGAAATTTCACCTTAACAAGAGTTAGTAGCCCCGTCTGCATAGACAATATGCCTTGTGGACATGGCAGAGAACATTTGTGTGTCTTGAAAACAGAGGCACAGAAAAACAAAGAACATTGCAGATGTAGCAGAAGATAACAAACAGTTGTCAATTCCGGCATACCTGAAGCTTCCTTACGGCGATCCCTGGAGCAACGTACGAATAAATCTTTTCAAAGAGCTGGGCATGATTGCGATGTTGCAGCTGACATACACATAACGAGCCCTGACCTTGGATGAAGCCCTGCATGCAGCATGGTATTGTGACCAAAAAATTCACCATTATGGTCACAATGGGTGGAGGACATGCATGACAAGTGAATATCTAGGGACACAATTTATTTTGTAACTTCTATTATAGCGTGAGTTTTTAATTCATTAAAAATTATGTTTCAGTTTTACTAAAGGTGTTGTTCCCATTTGTGTATGTGTTCTCATTGATATTGAGAGCCTGGACTTGCCATACACTCCCATCAAGTTACCATGGGAAACAAACTTCGGTTTTGATGGTAGACGCACTAATGCATTTACAAAGCCCTATTCATACTGTGCTAATATGAGGGTTAACCACTAAAAACACCGGTTTTGTTTATATCTTGGGAATGAAATGGATTTGAGGGCTCAAATTTTAGGAGGACAAATGAGGAAAAATACGGGCTTTCATCGGATATCAAAATCAATACTACTTCCCGGTAAATCATGGGGCAAACACGATTGGAACACGCACCTTTAAATGCAAGATGTTGACACACCTTCAAGTGAAATGTCCAATTATCAAATATTTATACCACACTATATGCAAAATAAGAATCTGCAGACACGAGATGTTTCTAACATGATAGCTTCAAACATGGGGTTTTTTTTTGCATCTCTACCTTCGAAGAGAGGAAACACACATACTTTGACACAAAACTGGCTTATGAAGAAAAAACAAATGCACAAAAAAGATAAACCAAATTTAAAATATGATAAAGTCAGAATGGCAATGGACAAACGGTTGAGAACGGCGGAATGAAGCCACTAGATTCAAAGTCGTATGTCAGCAGTTTAACACACGTTTTCTGTTCCTCGCAAAGGAGAAAAGGTAGCCATGAGAGCTTGGTTAGTTACAACGCTTGAAGCAGTAATGGAATTTTCCCAGATGAAGATGAGGGTTTTTAGCACAGTGTGCACAGAGGAGTGCAAAGCACCACAAGGATACTTAGTAGTCCCAAGTTAATCTGAAAAGAAGTGCAAAGAACATAGAATTTAAAACAAATTTGCTATCTGCTGCTCAAAACACAGGTCTGACTATGCCACATGAGTGAGCTGTTATAATCAAGTCTTGAACTGATGGATGAACAAATAAAGTTTAATCCCACCATGGCCAAAATTAAAACCCTACCCATTTTTTCATAAGGGCACATACGCCACTTTTTTGGAGGCCAGCCGGGGCTAGTGACACGGATATACGCGTGCCAACAGACAAGGTTTATTTTTAGCGCAAGTTCTGCTTCTGATGCCACCGACTTGTAGAAAATAGTTGTATAATTTTATCGGCCATGCGTGTCAGCAAGAATCGGTAAAGACACTTATGATTCATCTCAATGGAAAAAAGGCAACATGGAATCTCGGTCAGCTTGAACAGGTACTGAATATGAAGGGGTCTTCATCACAGTTTGCGCATAGAGGAGTGAAAAGCATCAAGGCTAGGGCTACTTCAGGTATCCCTACTTTACTGCTTAACAGATCCAGATGAAACGAACTCAAACAATTGGTATCTGCTGCTCCAAACACCAGGTCTTGCTCAAGCTGCACCTTTAACGTGAGCTGTTATTCATCAATTGTGAAATGATCAAAAAAAAATTGATCCCCATGGCCAAAATACCCATCCCATTTTGTGTCAGGGGCCATGATGCTTGCCGGCCAAGTGACTCGATTGCGTGTCCAAAACAATATTCTATTTTGTAAGCGCAAGTCTCTTCTGATACTGCCGCTGTTTGTAGAAAAGAAGTTGTATGGTTTTTATCGGCCACGGGTCATCAAAAATTGGTAAATACATTCCAATCCCTCTCAATGGAGAAAGGCAACAGGGAACTCGGTCAGTTTGAAACAACTGTTAGCTTGAAACAAGTACTGGAATTTCTCCAGCTGTGAAGATAGGGAGCGTCTTCCGCACAGTTTGCACAGAGGAGTGAAAAGCATCCCAAGTTGACTTCAGTAGTCCCGAAGATAATCTTAAAAAGAATTGCAGATGAACTAGAAACTTAAAACACTTGGTACTTGCTTCTCAAAACACCAGTCTGCCCAGCTGCACCTTTTGTGAGCTGTTATTCATCAAGTTGCAATGATGCAAAAAAAAATGATCCCCATGGCCAAAATACCACCCTACCCTTTTGTATAGGTGCCATGACCGCTCACACAGGTGACTCCGTTTTGTCCTGCCAAACAATGTTCTCTTTTTAGCTGCAGTTCTGCTTTGAATACGCCGCTGTTTGTAAAAAGAAGTTGTAAAATGATTTATCAGCCGCGGGTCATCAAGATTGGTAAATACATTCTGATTCCTCTGCAATGGAGAAAGGCACCGGGGAATCTGGTCCGCTTGAAACAAGTACTGAATTTCTCCAGCTGAAGATGAGGGGTCTTCAGCACAGTTGCGCACAGAGGAGTGAAAAGCACCATCACAAGGATACGGCTACTTCAGGTAGTCCCTAATTTAATCTTAAACAGAATTCTAGATGAAAAAACTTTCTTGGCATGATTATGAAAGTCTTTTGGGGCTTAAAACTTTTGGAACACTTTTTAAAAATTTGCGATCCACATGGCCAAAATAAAACCCTATTTGTAGAAGGGCCCTGACGCTGCGAAGTGACTCGGTTGCGTTGCCAAAACAATGTTCAGTTTTAGCTTCAAGTTTGCTTCTGATACTGCCACTGTTTGTAGAAAGAATGTTGTCGGTTTTTATCGGCCGCGGGTCATCAAGAATTAGTAAATATATTCTGATACTCTCACTGGAACGAAGGCAACATGGAATCTCGGTCAGCGTGAAACAACGGTTAGCCATGAAACAAGTCTGGAATTTCTCCGATGAAGATGAGGGGTCTTAGCACAGTTGCGCACAGAGGAGTGAAAAGCATCACAGGCTATGGCACTTCAAGGGAGTCCCTAAGTTAATTCTTAACAGAACTCCAGATGAAACACATTTGTGTTTGCATGATTATGAAAAGTTTTTGGGTTCTTAAACTTTTGGAACACTTTTTATCCCTAAGTACTGACATGGTTTAGTACAATTTGGTATCTGCTGCTCAAAACACAGGGGCTGCTCAAGTTGCTCTTTGGAGTGTTATTCATCAAGTTGTGAAATGATGAAAAAAAAAATTTGATCCCATAACCAAATAAAACCCTATTTTGTCATAAGGGGCCATGATGCTTGCGAAGGCCTCTTTGCGTGCTAACAAACATGTTCTATTTTTAGCTGCATTTCTCTTTGATACTGCGCTTTTGTAGAAAAGAAGTTGTTTCACGGTTTTTATCGGCCGCAGTCATCAAAATGTAATATAATTCCGAATTTCCTCTCAATGGAAAAAAAAATGGCAACGTGAATCTCGGTCAGTTTGAAACAAGTACTGAATTTCTCCAGCTGAAGATGAGTGGTCTTCAGCACAGTTGCGCACAGAGGGTGAAAGCATCACCAGGTACGGCTACTTCAGTAGTCACTAAGTTTTAATTTAAAAAGAATGCAGATGAAAACATTAGAAACTTAAAAACAATTTTTGGGTATCTGCGCCTCAAAAACACCGTCTGCTCCAAGCTGCATCTTATTGTGAGCTGTTGATCTCAGTTGTGAATGATGCAAAAAGAATTCATCCCTGGCCAAAATAAAACCTGCCCATTTTGAAAAGGGGCCACCACATAATAAGATACTCTACAATTGAAACGAGCCAATTATATTCATATTACACTGAAGAATTTGCTATGTCGACAAATAAAACAAATGTATGAAATGTTGAATCAATCTAGCATAATTACAGTAAATTCCAGCCTGCTAAAAAGAAAACAAACCTCTTTCTGCCGGCGAATAAATAGATGAATAATCTAACAAAACCACCACTTCTCTGTATTAGTCTAATTAACAGAATGAAAATAACCTACATTTAAAGATAAATTCCTCTTATGGCAAACAATGCCACAAGATTACATTATGAATTAACATGGTAGGGAGAGGAGGGCCAGGTAAATATTGTCCTCAAGCACGTCCCACAGCATAATCTCAGATAATGAACTCAAACAATGAAAGGAGATGTAGGCCAGAGCATATGATGAATTTTAAAATTTTAGGCACACAGACAAATCACTATTAACGCACAAGACACAGTTTATTGGCAGATATGCCTAATAAAAGCAAAACACAAAGAGGTTTCCATATCAAAACCCAACACAAACTGCTGCCCTTTTTTGCCGAACTTCCTGTAGCATTAAAAGAAATCAAATATGAAACAGTAGCACAACCATTGATGTGAAGATGGCATCACCAATGGAGTCAGTTGTGTCCTTAAAAAATAGACTACCTTGATACAACACAATCAATTCCAAGTATTTTGTGGGTTCAGTTTGAACAGCATGATACAGGTATTCAAACACGAACAAAACATCGTGCCTACTTCAGACCAGAAATAGATCCCCATATGGAAAAATTATGGCATCAGTGGTGTTTGTGAGTCAATCCCACAATCACAGTTTTGGGAAATTTCACCTCAATAATTATGGTCATGTGATCACATCAAAATCCTATCTTAAACACATAAAAACCCTGACTTAACGTCATTTTAGCCTACAAAGCGTTAGTAATTGAAGGAGTTTTTTGATCATATGAATGTCTTGTGGTTCTAAAACTTTTGGACACAATTTGTATCCCTAAGTAAACACTTTTTATCCTAAGTACTGCATGTGTTTAGTACAGTATGGTATAGGCACATGGCTATGCATTCATGGGACTGATTCAAAACACCCCTTATGATTTGCAATCAAACATACATTTCTAGCTACCAACGTCATATTCCAATAATAAGAATGCAGTTTCCTCTACTCTAGCAACAGCGAAGACCATCACAAATCTCAAAAAGATACAGTGACAAAGAGTGTATACTTAGGTGGATTATAACATTTCCACACACACATTATGTGGCCCTAAGTTAGAGGTAGATCAACAACAGGACTGCATATACTAGAATTGAATGAAAATAAAATAAAGTCTCACTGATTTTAACAAGAAATGGTCAGCATAAGAACTCATATGAAACTCAAATTATGTTACACCCCCCTATATCACCTACCAGCACAAACAGTCAAAAAATCCTTCCAAAATGAAATCCTGCATAAGCATTATCAACAAGTTCTCAATGACCCAAACCTCAAGCATAGACTGTAGCCTAGCAGAAACAAGATACACGTATTAGACATCTGATGACTACCATATTCCAAATTTCAGTGGTCATTCAAATGATCAGCCACCATCAAATGCTACGAAGACCTGCACAATGGTCTTCTTGCTAATTGAACAACATTAATTGTCCCATACCTCTTACCATCGCCACAAATGAGTACACAATTTAAATTAGACACCTGTCTCTCAAATTGTATGTTGTTTATAAAAGCCCTCATCCCTTTACCAATTGTTCAAACTTGCATCACACATACTGCCATCATTGAATTGATCATCTTTGGTAATAGTGGCGATTTCAATTGTCTGTTGACTATTATGAGCTTTTGAATGTTTTATGTCCAACCATTTCAAATGCAAGCAATATATTAATCATTCAACAACCATCTACGACAGATAGATTTATGTTCTCAACAGTAAAGGCAGCCTATACTTATTCATTTTCTGTGCCGTCCGATCACCACACAATACAAATCACTTTCACAATCAAATCTAATACCATTTGCATTAAAGAATGGATCTTACACCAGTCTACATGTTAATTAAACCAAGCCATAGTGGACCAAATCATTCATTTTATGCTCTGATAAAGATAACAACATGATGGAAGCGACATCTTCGATCACAGAAGATGCCAAACCTTTGGCAACAAACCAATGCAAGACCTATGCCCTAATTCAAAATGCCACCACAAACACCAGAGAAGGAATTCACTACCTTCGAACTGAGTGCAGATACAGCACAGGTATGAATATTTGCATTTTTAAACGGGTGCCAGATACAATACAAAATATGAAACCCACATGAGTTCTTACACAATTCATATGCCATTCTTTTTTATGCCCATCAAATTTTTACCAAAGCTTCCTGAGAACCTAATATTCAAAATACTCGCGGTCCCTGGACCGCCAAGTGTCGTCTGCCGTCGCGACTTTATGAATGGGGCCAAAGGTCACATGAGGTCCTTAAGGGTCACCTGAGGGTCACCAACATGTCATCCCCCCCCACCCCCTCCCTTTCCACCAAGTTACATCATCGTATCCTATTGAATCATATGGCTGCATTATTTAAGGGTTAACATTTTGATCACAGACACACACACACACCCCCCTGACATACGACCAGAGTAATCCCTATGTGCTTCTGCAATTCTTGCAGATGACACAAAAATTGATGTATTGCATTTTTAAAAAATTTGAAATATGATATTCACAATGACAAAACATGATTGTCATTCAAAGGGTAAAATGCTTCTCATTTCTAATTCTAATATTAACCTTCAAATCTACTTGCGATCCAACAAAATGTGCTTAGAAAAACTGCATGTAACACATTAACACACCCAATTTGAAGGTCTTAAAAACTCAAGAACAAATATTTGCAAAGTGTTGTTACACTCAACCATTTATAAATTTCATGTTCTTTATTTGGCACATAATTCGAGTATTCCACTCACAATAGGCATCAATTTAATTTCTAAATCCATGTACAAATTATTTATTGTAAAAAAAATGAAACTGCTGAATATGTTATAAAATGCAAACCCTGTAATCGCCTAAAATTCTTTTCCTTATATCCAAACATATCTTCAAAGCTGGAGATGACTACTTCCATATCCTCAGAAGGGCTGACAGCCTTCGTTAACGCACCAGAAGGGTCAGTGCCTGAGGCACTAGCTCACCCAAAAGAAACTATCCATCGAGGCAGAAATTGACATATAGTCGTGAACGTAAGTCAGCTCTAATGCAGAATTCGACATCGTATTGATTTTCAACTTTTTTCGACCCGAAACTGCCTCATAGTGAAAAAAAAGGAAATGCCTAAACAAAAGGCTGAACACGTGAAATTTGGGTAAAAACATCTAAAAAAAGGTCTGAAAATAAAAGAAAATGCGTACATTTGGGCAAAAAAAAGAAAAGATGAGTGCAGCGAAAAGAAGAAAAGTTTCATGTCTGTTTTTTTAGTAGTCATCATAATTATCATAATCTCGGTTAGTTTTTACGGATCATGGTCCGTTTTTTTGTTTTTTCTGTGACCTTTTCGTCGTGGCCTTCAACTTGTCACACCAAGTGGCGAGCCAAGAACGCTGATTATTGCTTGCCCGGGGTATTTTTGTTAAATTTTGGCATATTCTTGCTGTAACGAAAGGAATTCTGGCAGACATGACTATGGCGGCCAATTTCCGCAAATGCCTGTGTGTGATGAGATTTTTGCTTGAAGGAGATCCAGTAAGTGTTGCTTTTGGGCATTAACATTTGGTCCCCGTTTGGTATAGAATATGGGTCATTATCCTGGTCATTATATGCAAGAAGAGAGGTATAATTTGGGTGCATTCTTGAGTCCCTGGAGGCTGTCCCTACACAAACAAAATGTGAAGAAACCCCCCCCCCCCCCCGGGGGGGACTTGTATTCAAAGGTGGATATGATACATGACCTGGACTTAACAAAATGCCCCCTAAACAAGTTTTTTTTAATTTAAAAAACATACCCTAAACAAGTTTTTTTTGTCTGTTTTGTTGCTACACTAAAAAAGTATTTTCCCATTTCAATCATCCTTTTTGTTACCGCTAAAACAAGTAAGCATGCATTGTGTTGTTAATATAACCCTTTATTATCTTGTCTTTGCTTTACAATATTTTTGATCTTTTTGATCATTTTGCTTAATTTGGTATCACAATTTCAGGGTTATGAAACATATCTTTTTTTCCACATTTTGCTGTTTTTGTCACCTTAATCAATGCACGCAATACATTGCCTGTTTTAGAAAAGATCCCCTTTTACGTGTTTTCTTGTTCCCGCATCAGTATCCACTTTTGAATACAAGTGCCCCACCCCCCCCGGGTACAGGTGCTGTGTGGCAGTGACTCACCAAAACCCATCAAGCCAGAGCATATGGTAGCATGGGGCTTCATGGGGACACAGCCTGCATGTGACCTCCTGCGCCACACTCGTGTTGGCCGGGCGACCCAACCTCAGACCTTGCCTGCAAAAAAGGAGTGGATAAGAGGAGGGAATAGCTAAGACTAAAGTTGATCCGCACCCGGGGAAATGGTCCAAGAAAGAGAGAAGAGAGCAGTGTGACGCAGCATGTGACACCATCCTCCATGCCAGTGTGTGATGATTTTGTGTTGTTTGTCAGCCAAAGCGCAAAAGCCTGAAAGAAAATTGCCCATCAGTATCATCAAACATAGGAAATAACAGGTATTGATAATTGCCAAACTGGTGGACCTGTTAAGTATCTGGTAGCTATATCAGAGAACAAGAGCACCAATGGTGCTGAAGCTCTGCGGTTTCAAATTAATGCAGTACATTTTGGAATCCTAAAGATGGCTAGGTGGTTCTGATATTTGAGCCTTTTTTTAACCCCCCCACATAGATTTTTTCTTAACTTGGTTAGTATCTTTAAATTAGACGGTTTTGAACAGAAAACTCAAAATATTTTGTTGGTATAGGGTTTAAAACCCTGTACAGGAGCGTAATGCAGTTTACTCACAGCATTTTCCTGGGTGCAGTTTTTTTTGCACTTTAGGATTCAGTTATTTTTAGCGCGGAACAAATGTTGCGACCTCCACTCGCCGTACTGTCACAGCTCTAGTGACACCCGTAAATTCAACAGCGTGTGGTAGAGTGGATTAATACTTTTATTCAAATATGAGCTAAACTGCTAAAAATTACACACAGCCTAGACCTATCATGTTCTATCACTTATGCCGCTGCGTTAGAAGTTCATTGAGTATTCGGTTTAGTCGAAAATGGATCTTAACGCTTTACTGCCAATCTGGCTAAATAAGCCCAGACATACGCATTGTGTGACGGGGGCCCAACTTATACAAAGAAAAATCCCTTTTTTAAAAAATTTGTGCACGCAGACCTAGAACAAACTAATCCAAGGTCTGACAGGAGACTGAACACAGATGCCAGGAAGACATTTACTAGAGCAGGAGTTAAATCAGAAAGTACCATGGGAAAAATAAGTCAAGGGATTCGTTGGAGAGGAAAAAATAACAGGGGAGATATGGGTGAAGCGACCAGGCAATGGTATAAGTCAAGCTCATTGAAAACTCTAAGAGTTTTACAAATTAGCGTTAAAATACATACATGACAGTAAAAAGAACTTCAGCCCATGCATAAAAAGAGCATGGGTACTCATTTAAGTTTTAACTCCATGCTGATTCAAAATAACATACAATATTGCGATGACATACCACAAAAAAATGGGTATAATTACTATTAGACAATTCACATCTTTTTTACTCTTGGCTTTATCCTTTACCCTAGACCAGAGAAAGTGCAAACCGAGTATATGAATTATGCCCAAAATATTTGAACACGTTTTTTGCATCCATGTAATGAAACTTTTTTTGTCTGGCACAAATCGTCCTTTAACAGATGTTGTCCATAATATTGTTGGAATATTGACAGGGAAGAGATATTCATTTTTACATGTCAGCTTTTAGTCCAATGACTGTATTTATCTAAGGATCCAGGGAATGTAGGTAATAATGAATAGCTGCCTATGAAGTGATTTGTACTTACTTTATGAAACAGTTCGTATATGTACCCGCTCCCTTTAAAATTTATACAGGAAACCAAGGATTTTTATTTTGACCTAACACAACCAAAACCCCTAACCCTAAGGCCAAAAATTTAAAAAAAAAATTGTTACATGTAGAACTTCCAGGGGGGGTACATATGGAACTTTTGCCCTTATGGGTGATGCCATCAAGGAAAATTAGAAGTCATCAGTTAAATACACCCTTTCACCCTGACACAACTTAAGATATTTCAACACTACCATAATCCCATAATTGAGAGTGTAATGGATAGGTATTTTGACAACGTACTTGTTATGGGAGTGCAAAATAGTAATCATGAAAATACCAAACTCAATTCAGATGGGCATGGTAGCAGGGGGCAGGCAAGATTATTATATCCAATCTGGAGTTGAACAACATTTGTATGGGATTAGCCACATGTTAGTAATCCTCTTTAAATTGTAGGATTTGTGGTGGTCTGGGACTTAAAAAAGGCTCAAACAAAAGATGTAACAGACAACTTCTCACCCATTTTCCTTTATCAGTCAGATTTTTCTCTTGACCCAGAAGTTGCAGTGTCGTTGCCAACATATGCTGTAAAAAACTACTTTGCAGCAAGAAATTTTCACAATGAACTAACTTTTTTACAGGTACAATTTTTTTTGTCAATTTAAACAATTACCCAGAGGTAATCCTTTCAAAGGGAATTAAAGGGCGTGTTCCGATCATCTTTGGACCCCCCTGATTTACCCGGAAGTAGTATCGATTTTGATATCAGATGAAAGGCTGTATTTTTCTCATTGTCGTCCTGAAAATTTGAGCCCTCGAATCCATTTCATTCCCAAGATATAAACAAAAAACGCCGTTTTAGTGGTTAACCACTTTTTTCAGCACAGTATTGTAATAGGGCTTTGCAACATGCATTATTGCGTCTACCATCAAGACCGCAGTTTGTTTCCCACGGTACTGATGGGGTGTATGTGCAGTGCGGCTCTCATATCAAGTAGAGAACACAATAACATAAATCGGAACAACCACCTTTAACTTTTTTTGTGAATTAAGTTCTCACAAAAAGTCAATTGCAAAGACTTGCTTGCAGAGTTTTTGCTGTTTAAAACAGAACAGTCAAACTTACCTCTTATGTCAACATTTAATTTTCTTACCTTGTTTTCTTCTAATTTAAGCACTTTATAAAACATATTCCTACTTAACAGAACAAGTGTTGACTACTGGTAAATGCTGGCCTGTAGTTTTTTACCCAGATATCATAAAATCTGTTGAGAAAGCACCTTTTACAGATTAATTAACAAAAATAACATTAACTCAGGAACACAAACAAGATACTCTGGTACAAAAACCTGCATGGGCTACATCAATGAGCAACATAACTGGTGAGTGGCAAGAGCCAATGGGTGGCGAACCACATCTGTGATTACACAGTGTCCATTTCAAGTGCATGATAATCATTAAATCACATTCTATAGTCCATTCCTGTGAACATTTTACAATTTTGACACAACTGAAATAAAATCTTGAATACATTCTCACATTACATTGTACTCATCGTACAATTATAAGCAACATAGAAGCTAAACTGTCGTGATTGGACTATTGGTATTACTGTAAAATTGAGGAATATCTGGCCGTCAAAATGGTCGATACAAACATGGTTTGGATTTTAAATGCAATTTCTATGTGGACTGAACTGTGCCACTGAACTATGAACCCTGGTGCTTGAGATAATAGACTATAGACCCATAACCTCATCCACAAAGTCACAGTTCATTCCGTAACAGGTTTGTACAGATAAAACCACGGTTGTATCGACCATTTCGTTCCCAAATATAGCTCTATAACAATGACAACAAATTCCAAGATGGATGACATATGCAAAGCAAAAATGAAGTAAAATGGATTCATATTTTGCATTGTAATCCTTGTTTCTACAACTGTATACGATTACAACAGGTACATGGTTCTATAAACAATATATTCCTTTAGGTAGGATATCTCATACAATTTTTTGCACTAAAGTGTCAATTTTGACAAACTCCATTAATCGAGTCAAAATGCTTTCCCTACCTGACACCATCCCATCCAAGCACCTATTTTAATTTGGCAAACACAACATTTGCATCCGATTAGCCCTTCACAGCTGGCATAATTTTGCATACATGAAGTTACTAACATAAATGTCAGCGATACTAGAGGCTGAAGAATATACCATAGAGGGAAAGGAAACACACCACAAATAACACTGTTCAGGTGTGCCTCGGCCTGATTTTTACACAAAGAAATTAGTCAATTTCAATGAAAATGAATTTAATTTCTCAAACTTAATACCAAAACTGCACTAGAAATACATCAAAGAAAATAAATAATCAACTTTTGCAGTTTTATCATCAATTTTGTAGGAATAGTTTCAGGACAAAAGTAGGTTACAGGTTTCCAAATTCTGCAACCTTTAACAAATTGATCATTTTGGAATACGAGAGAAATAAATGGGTACATCAGCATGAGGAATATAGAAGAAATAAGTAACCCAATAGGTGATGCTATCTGGACAACCCGCCACATGGGTTGAAAAATTTATATTTTGAGTTTTTACTATCATTGCAAAGTTTGAAATATAAGTTTCCATAACTTTTTACGTCTTTCGTCCGATGATACACACAGTCAAAAGAATCTGCCTTTATCAATCTACAAAAACAAGGCAACTCGTATTTAATGCGATGCGTAAAATATTCCCCGCCGATATCGCGATCACAAATGACCACTCAAAAATGCACCAGTCCACGCCCCCCCTTATTTTGGCCATCACTAGCTCGCCAAAAATAATGGTACTCAGAAAATGACTCAAGAAATCTTAAAATTCAGCATGCAAAAATCCCTGAAATTACTAAATTTAGTAAAAACTAATGATAATTTGCTCAATGTGGCAACACTATTTGTTGAAAAAAATACATGTGATCACAATTTAGAATTTGGGACTCCATACGATGGTTCTGGAAAGCGCTAACATTGAATTTTACGTATTTTTCCACATTTCCAAGAAATGTAAACAGGCTGGCAACCCCAAAGACTGACCCACATGTACCAACTAGAATAAAAAAATTCACGCCAAAATCTAATCAGGTCGATAACTTCTCAGCCCACTTCCTTCCCCAAGTTACAATCATATACACTTTACCGAACTCCCCAGAAACTTGTACCCAGTCCTTGCGGGAAAAATTTCAGAATTATGCAAATTAGATACTTAATTAGAATATTTTTACACCCAAAATCTAATCAGGTTGAAACTCAATCACCTGCTTCTTTCCACCAGTTACATCATGTAGCCCTTACAGAAATCCAGATAAATGGTACACAATGTTTACAATTTTCTGTGCAATATTGACCTTTTTCCCTTGACCTTTTGTCCCCTACCCCTACAGACCCAGGTGAGGGACCCTGGGGGATGAATTACATGGTGAGTTGGGGTATCCCCTCCTACATATTACCAAAGTTTGGTCTCTAGCACATCCAACAAAAGATATTCCCAAATTGTTCCAGGTTAACATTTTTATCATCGGACATACGGACATACAGTCATACGGACATACGCCAGCGGACATACGGACGGACCATACGGACGGAGCCCATTTGTAATAGTCCCCTCCCGAACTTCGTTCGGCGGGACAATAAAGTACAACATAACAGATGTTCAGATATTTTCCTTTATTTTTTCAAAACTGTCCTTGCAACATGTGGCGGGTTTTCCCAATCACACACATATATGAAATCTACACTAGCCGAGGCAACCATGAACATAAATATTTTAACACAGATTGATCTGGGGGCTTCATTATCCTTCTTAGTATACTAGTCCCCCGCCTAAGAGGTGCACCATGGCAATTTTCCTTCATCAAGATCACACACCGAATCGGTACATAAAAGGTTGTCTATTTTTATACCATTAGAGATGGCTTAATGTGAAACCTGGGTTAAACGTCGCCCCCAAGGGGTGCGCCCATTCCAACCATTCTTCTAGGGTCCGTGCGGGCTCTATTTAATATTCACTGAAAATTATTAGTTTGGGTGCTTGTACTCACACATTATGTCAAGTCGATACAAACAAAATCCGTCAAAATATCAGTTTTTGGATTTGGGTGTCTATTGGGTGTAATTTTTGTCCTCCCATGAACCACACAATTAATGAAAGGACACGTCATTCATCTTGATTAAATAAACCGCCTCAAATGCATCCCTCTTTCACCTAAGCGCGCCTACGCACCTACGCGAGTGAGTATCTGAGCACAATGATCTCAGGTACACTATTATGACACCTGGCCACCTCTAACACATACATAATTTGTAATCACTCAACGAAAACCGATTAGTGTATATGCAAAGCGGCACCACTTGTGAAGAAGCGGAGGCAGCCATTGCTTTCTATTGTTGTTACTGCTATGTTTTCTTTGTTGTCGCAAAACATCGAGAACTATGAATTTCTAAGATGACGTAACGTTTTGCCTCTCTATCTATAAGAAAGAACCTCTTTGGTTGCACCTATTTTGTTTAGAATACTCATTCAAATATCTCATTTGCATGGGGGGGGGGGTGGGCTAGAGGACAACTATTGAAATTCCTGATATAAAAACTTGTTTTTAAAGAAGCTATACAAAACATCTGAACTAGAGTTTTAAACAACATTATCTGCTCCTTTATTGAAAGCAAACATTAAGTTGACAGTTAAAAACTTGTAGAATGTATCATTACAAACAGGACCCTGCAAACATCGATCGCTGCTGCATGTCTCTGTATAAAAATCACATTGATACCCCAAAAGTGTGGTAAAACAGGACTCTACTGTGGTTTTCATTTTCAAGAAGGCGGACAGTTGGTGAATACTGTATTTCACCTAATCAGCACCCCTCCCCTTAAAGTACCTAGTGCCCCCCCCCCTCTCAATGGCCACTCTGAATTCACCTGTTCACTAATTAACCAACAGGAGATTTGGCCTTTCAAATATACCAACTTAATTTGCATATAATACGACCGTGTTGCGAGTTCTTTTATGGCATCAGGCAACTGCATTATATGAACTCTTTAGCAATGAATATGAGGTTATCAGCAAAGTAGTTGTTGCTAGAGTTTTTGAGATACACAAACAGATGATCTACAAACTACTTCAGGAATTTGCTGCAGTTTTTAAAACAAAACTACAGCAAAACTCTTACTGTAAACCCGTAAAACCTACAGTATCAGAATCCCTTGGACATGTGTGCCTGTTTCCCTGACAAACCAATGACCACTGAAATGTATGTAGGCACAGTTCACACAAAGAAATGCACATGCGTACATCATGTCCAAGAGATTATGACAAATTGTTGTTGTCGTCAATGCAACTGTGCAACGTTGCAATTAATGCAATTGCGCAACAATTAATTAAGAGACTTAGTGTAAAATCAGTTCACGTCAAATTAAACGTACAGATGATTTGATCTTAACTTCAAAGTGCAACATAAAGAAACAATTTTCAAATACCATCATCATCACCATCAACTACATGTACCTGTTGTTATTGGTGATTTTGGCGAACCTGTATGTTCTCCTCAAATTTGCTCCATTATGCTGGACAATGTCTATTACTATATTTCTTTGCGACTATCACCAAATTTGGCTTCTTCTCCAGCAGTAATTAGTCAATTGCAAAGTAACAATCGACACCGCCTCTCACCCCATTTTGTTCTTTTAAATACCAAGAAGAAAAAAATGTTTACCAGCATCACTCAGCAGATATGAGGAAGCGAACAAACTAAAATCATGAAAAAAAATGTTTGAACACTAACTGCGAACTTTAATATCCCCTCCTCTGGCCATATGGTCATCACCACAGTTAATCCCAACTTTGATTGGTAGGGAATGCAGAGGGGATGGATATGCACAAGGTTCAGACAATGCTACAATGATCCTGACTTGAAACTTGAAAGTGACTTGAACGGTTTGACTGCAGGCAAGAAAATTAAGTCAAAATGAGAGAGGTGTTCCAACACATTTTTTCCCAAGACTGTATGGTCTTGAAAGTTATAATTGATAAAAGCAACAATCAGTTGATCTGTCTAGAATGAACCAACATAATTTGAAGAGCGTTTTAACAATATTCTTTTGACCAGGGATGGGTAAACCAGTACATGAATTTAATAAGTGTTCCCACTGCCATAACAGGGAACTATATATGTTAAAACTGTGTCATAATTGTATTAGAAATAGAACAGAATTTGAAGATTTTTCATCGTGGACTAGTTAAAGTCCTGAAGTAATTTGACTTCAAGAAAATCACTAATTTGACTGCTTTTACACCAAGTCACTCAATAAAACTTTACATTTCAAAATATGAAGCATAACAGAAACAATTTTATAAGCAATAAGTAATGCATGGACAGTAAAAAGTTTGCCCAAATAAACGTCTTATTTTTATGCGGTAATTTACAGCATTTCACACACTGAAAACATCTTCCCAAGCTCAAATTTAAATATTGCACAAGTCATATTTTTTAGAAAATTTGTTTACAACTTTGCTTCCATTTTTAACCCTCTACGAGTCTTCCACTACAGTATGTCCAGAACTAAGTTGGCAAGAATTCACTTTGCTTGTCCGGGTATATTTTTTCATGAGTGATATAAACCTACTTGAACAAAATCTGCACTTATGAAGTCAAGATACTATCTGACTACAGATCCAACTTTCAAAGTTCCTATGGACAGCATACACCTTTTTTTTTTTTTTTTTTTTTCCTCCTATTCAAATTTAAGCACCAAATATCCAGGTGGGTGTGCTTCCTAAGAATAAATACACAAGATAGTTTCCGAGAGGATCATGAGATAATGTTTGGCCCTCTCAGCCATGGGAACCAGAGGGTGTATGGGATCCATCCACCCACCATGCACCATTTTGGGGAAATTTCACCTCAATTAAGGTCATGTGATCTCCTCCACCAAAAATCCTATTCTCAAGACATAATAACCTTGATTGTAAGTCTACAAAATGTCTATACTTTAAGGGGGATGGCCCGAATTAAGGATATAATTTTTCAATCTTGGTACAATTGGTCTTCAACTCCACACCCCATCTGTGAGTTTCCGCACAATAATTCAATCCCGTTTTGAATGCGAGAGCAAAAAACGTGATTTTGTGTAAGCCCCATAGAGTACTGTGTAAAATTAATTTGGTCGACCAAAATTGAGCACATTTTCGCTACATAACTTCCAAAACCAAACATCCTTTGGCTCTAAGATTTTACAGGGTAAATGAGAAAAATAGCGCTTTTTTCTTCTGATACCAAAATGTTGGACCACTTCCGGTAAAATCTTTTACTTCTGGGGACAGGCTATTTGCGATCGTGGCCCATGGACTCTTTAAGGTAATTTAGCATTACAGAAATGTCTTGTGGTTATTAACTTCTTGAAAACTTTTCCAGCCACAATACTGAAATGTGATTTTGTACAGTACAAATATAAGCACATGCCATGCATATGGGATTGGTTTAATAAAACCCCCCTATTGATGGGAGATGTAACAGGAGAAGGTGCGTGTGACTTGCTCCCCTCACCAAAAACATTTCTGGTCACTCTATAATGCTAAACTTAGCTATTCTCAATTCCAAAAAAATCCGCCTTGTTTCTTTCCTTTTATCGATTAAAAACTTATTTTGGTCCGTTTTGGCCACATGAAACAACACATCATCCCCGCATTCTTCCGTAGACCTAACCAAAGGCTAACCATACCTTGACAAACGGAGGTGGACAGTGTTGCCAGGTATTCTCTGTCGGGGTTAATTTTGGGGTCCGTATGCCTACACATACAGTACCAACAGTCAGTTCATTGGGGGGGGGGGGTGTTGGAAGGGTTTCGGAGCTGGGGTGCTCTAGCCCCCTGGATTTCCAATGGACCTAACCGGAAATAAATGTCAATGAAATGAAGACAAAGAATAAATCAAGTCTATATGAGCATTTGTCTACAAAAATGTACCAGAATCAACTGAATTTTTGGAAACAGTTCCATTATGTCCCCCCTTTAAAATTCTACACCTACAGGAACAATTTATTTTTATAATTGCCTTACACTAACAAAACCCCTAACCCCTTACCCTAAGGCCAAAAATAAAGGAATTTGTTACAGGGTACAACTTCTAAGAGGGGGTATATATGAACCTTGCCAAAAATTTAGATGCTTTTTTGTGATAGCTATTTGAAATCATGAACAAACAAGAGCTTTACTATACTAGGCTAAAAAAATGCACCTTAAGGATCTTGCCTTTAAAATGACCAGAAGCACAATGTAACCAGCCAACACAGCATGGTCTCTAACCTCTTGGTCCTGATGTGGAAGAAGCAAGGTACATGAGGCAAACAATGGACACATACACACCTGTTGAATTCACCCTTCTCTTGCAGTTCGTCACTGATGACTAGAGATGTCAGCTGGCTAGGAACTTGATTCTTTCATAATCACTTAGATATTTCTGAAACAATAATAATAATATTTATTTGAGTTACTAATAAAAAGCATGAGGCAAAACAGTAACTCGGGAAAGAAAAATGGGCTACACAGCCCAAACACAATGTTGTGGATTTCTTTCCTGTGCAAAATAAAGATATACATGAATACACAAATATAGCATAAATACATTGGCAGATGAATAAGCAAGCGGATAAACATCAGTTAATAAGAAAATGCTGCTTACATAATGACTTGAATTGATATAAAGAATCAGTGTTACGGATATCAAAGGGAATATTTTCCCATTGTCTAGGGAAGGCAACAAATACAGAATTGAGAAATGAATTAGTCTGTGCACGACAGTGCAGAAATCTATTTCTATTCACAAAACTTCTACGAAAGAAATCCATGAAAGAGGTTGGATCCATGCCGTTGAGACAGACAGCCAGCCAAGTATCATAAATGTGTTCAGAAAAAAAATTATGTGGGCATTTTTTGTTACAAGCTGGCAACCATGTCAGATCAACTGCTCATATGGTATAGTTTCTCATAAGAGTTGTTGCCAAAAATACAAATTTATTTTTTTTGGCCTTTTTGGGCCAAAAAAAGATGATTTTTGGCCAAAAATATGATTTTTGAGATTTTGATGTATTTGATATCTTCAAAAAATCAGAAAATTATTACGTTTAAGTAATTTGGACTATATTTACGTCTTAAATAACAAATTAAAGATAATTTAAATAAAGAAAATAAAAGCATTCCAGAGCACTTAAGATCATTTTTCTCAAAATATTGTTTATTTGAACTTATGATGCACATAACATGTTTAAAGTAAGCACAAAAGCATCAAAAAGCACATTAACACAGTTCTGTTTGACCTAAAGTGTGAATGCTTTTACTTCTAAGTAGAAATTACAGTAGTGATAACTTTAAAGGGGCAATTTAGGATATGTTACAATGATTGCTATATCATCGGATGAACTTTCACATAGTGATTTTGGTCCGAAAATTGGATTTTCTGATTTCACTGTATTTGGTAACTAGAAGACATGTAGTTTTACATGAAAGTCAGTTTTAACCAATATGGGCTATATTTTAGTCATAATTAACTAATTAATGTAGTAAAAAAACAAAGAAAATAAAAGCATTCCAGTGCATTTAAGGTCAGTTTTCTCAAAATATTGTTTATTTCAAATAATGATGTACATAACATGTTAAAATTAAGCACAAAAGCATAAAAAACACATTAACACAGTTCTGTTTGACCTAAAGTGTGAATGCTTTTACTTCTAAGTAGAAATTACAGTAGTGTTAACTTTAAAGGGGCAATCTAGGATATGTTACAATGATTGCTGTATCATCGGATAAACATTCACATAGTGATTTTGGTCCGAAAATTGGATTTTCTGATTTCACTGTATTTGTTATGGGCTATATTATAGTCATAATTAACAAATTAATGTAGTAAAAAAACAAAGAAAATAAAAACATTCCAGAGCATTTAAGGTCATTTTCTCAACATAATGTTTATTTGAACTAATGATTTAGAAACATGTTTAAGTAAGCACAAAAATCATTAAAACATGTTAAGGTAAAAAGATCCTAATCAAACTAAAGTCTTAATTTAAAAAATTTCATGTCTTTTCATACATAATATTAAAGTATGTGCAATTATGTGCAATCCGACACTTTCTGAATAAAATTATGCAAATGAGAGATCCAATATGGCCGCGAATGGTTGTTATTTTGAAGAAATTTTGATGCGTTCTCCTGACCAAAGTGTACCACCTATCAACATAAAACTTGGTATTTATGATAATTACACAATTTGCCTTGTACTGACGATTTTATTTTTTCTAATTTATGAAAAGGTTTTGATTAATATTCAAAAATATGAAAATTACATGAATTTCACAGCTCATTAATATGGTTAATGCTAAATAACTCCAAATCGTGGTAGACTCTGGCAAATGGCATTTTATGTGAAGAAACAAAACTGGAGATATTGTGCATCAAAAATGACACTTTGGTCCAAAAATAGAAACTGACAAATAGGCAAAAATGGTTTTCGGAACTTACTGGTCATTAACATAACCAGTGTTCTTGCAAGCCATTTACAACTTTCCTTAAACCCCTATTGTAAAAGAGGTTGTATTTGCCTGATTCCCTGGTCCTGTATAGGACACAAAGTGTTTCATTTTTTTATTTCGTAAGTTTTTGCAAAATAAGCTGTAACTAGTGGTCTAAACGCATTGCTAAGGAAACAAACATTAAAATATGGTAATTAGCATATTTTGATTTTTTTCATGGTTGAAAATTAAACTAAAAAACTGGACAAAACAGAAAATTGATATCTTTAAGGAAAAACCCATTTTTGATTAGGATCTTTCCTACCTTAAAACATTTTTGACTGACCTAAAATACAATGCTCTCACGTTTTAAAATTAGAAATAAAGCTAGGTTACCTTTAAGGGGCAGTCTAGGGTATTTTACCATTATTGTTTTAGTCAACAGGACAATCAAAATTGTGATTTTGGACTGAAATTTGATTTGCTAATTTTCCCTTAAATTGTACTTGATAACTTCAACTCTTTATTTTAAAATTCCAGTTTGAACAATTTGAACGACACACGTGGGTCATACTTAACAAATCATGTAGAAAAAAATCAAAGAAAATTAAAGTATTATAGGTCCCTTAAGACTTCTGGCCTCCAATTAATATTATTTGAATAAAATCAGCTGACTTAATGACAGGAACATCATACCATACAAGATGTACATAAATTAATATGATTACTCTTTTACTTTTTTTATATAATATAAAATAGCATCTTAACCAGCCCAGTATAAGATACAGATTAATTATTTATCAAGAGTTCAGTAAAGTATGTACTTAACTGGACTTCATGGCCAATTTCATCCAGTCCCTACAGAGCAGCAGGCCTTCGCTCCAAGCTGTCCGTCTGGCGGGAGAGGCGAGGAGACCTACAACAAGGCAAGACTTATAATTGCCCGACTGGTCAAGTACCGGAACTGGTGTCAGGTCACCAAGTGGAACCCTCTGTGAGCAACTCTAAAGGAGGTTGCGGACTTCCTGGATGCAGGTGTGGTTCGAAGATGGAGCCAACCCACGCACAGTCAGGAGTTGTCGCAAGGCAGTAGGAGCCATTCATCTGGGGTTTGGCGGAGGCCTCACCTGTGTTTTGCTAACTCGCCAGCGCTTCATGACCTCTTCAAGGGAATGCTACATCGACAGCCGCCCGAACGCTCTCTGGACAGCATGGGACCTTGCCACAGTCCTACAAGCATCTCAAAACATTCCTCCTTATGGAGCATCTCCACAAGAAAGACTCTCTCCTTGTCGCGTAGACTTCAGGCATGAGAGTATCGGATATCCATGCTCTATCTATAGCAGAGGAATCACCTCACCCTCACAGGGAACGCCGCTCGCCTTCTTCCCCGATCAGGTTAACCTGGCCAAGATTCAATCTCTCAGCTTCACCCCACAGCCGATTATCCTTGCAGATCTCCGACAGGCTTCAGGTTCCAGCGATGAAGGACCCTGGTGTCCAGTTAGAGCCTTGAAGTTTTACCTCAGCAAGACTCAGCCCTATGGGGGGGGGGGGGGGGGGGGCTCACGACCAGCTTTTCCTCACAACTAGAAGAGCCGTTTCATGCCCGGCTCCAAGACAACATTAGCCAGATGGATCGCGGCAGTCATAAAGGAGAGCCTAGCTCGTAACGAGGTTCGTCTGACTGTGACGCACATAGGAGCTTACGATGTAAGATCTCAGGCGGCTACTTGGGACTCCTACCGGGGAGCTTCCTATACAAGATGTCATGGGCTATGGGATGGGCTTGTCCTTTTACATTCCAACAAGTTTATCTCCGAGATATCCTAGTACGCAGCAGTTCGACGGCAGCTAGGATCCTATCATCAGCTTCCTCGTCATCACATGCCTCCACATCTTCCAGTCGCCACAGCTCCCACTAGCACTTTACCCATTGAAGTCGGTAAGTGCAACTATTCTATTATTGGTTTGTTCAACCCTCTCCCGGCGAGACCATATCACCATAGCTCCGCTTGCCTTATGGTCTGAGCACTCTGGTATCCGGGTTGACTCTACCAGTTGCAATCTGCGGCATAAGTCAGGCTTGAATGGGAACGTACTAGGAGATGTAGGTGATTCCCCTCTCCCCCGGGGGAGAGTCATATCACCATAATTTCTGTATACTTACCATTCAAGCCCGACGCCCCCCCATAACCCCCCTCCCCCCGTCCGGGCCGCTGTGCCGCCCAGAACGGGGCTCACGGTGTTCACTCTCCCGCCCGTGGAGACAACCCGGTGTAAAGAGCATACCAAAATGATTGCTTAAAACTGATTTTCATCTAAACTACATGTCTTCTAACAAATACAGTGAAATCAGAAAATCCAATTTTCGGGCCAAAATCACTATGTGAATTATTCATCCGATGATACAGCAATCATTGTAACATATCCTAGATTGCCCCTTTAAAGTTAACACTACTGTAATTTCTACTTAAGAGTAAAAGCAATCACTCGTTAGGTCAAACAGAACTGTGTTTTTGATGCTTTTGTGCTTACTTTAAACATGTTATGTGCATCATAAGTTCAAATAAACAATATTTTGAGAAAAATGACCTTAAATGCTCTGGAATGCTTTTATTTTCTTTATTTTAATTATCTTTAATTTGTTATTTAAGACGTAAATATAGTCCAAATCACTTAAAAGTGGTAATTTTCTGATAAAGCTTGTTTTGAAGATATCAAATACATCAAAATCTCAAAAATCATATTTTTGGCCAAAAATCATCTTTTTTGGCCCAAAAAGGCCAAAAAAATTAATTTGTATTTTTGGCAACAACCCTTATGAGAAACTATACCATATGAGCAGTTGATCTGACATGGTTGCCAGCTTGTAACAAAAATGCCCACATAATTTTTTTTCTGAACACATGTATGATACTTGGCTGGCTGTCTGAGAAGTCGGAAGCAAAATTGCAGCCTTTGACACATAAACAAGTCATCAACTTTCATAAGGCCAAATTCAGACAACCTATCAAAATATACACGTTGACCATGATCAGACCAAAACCTTTTCCTGTACATTAGCACAAAAGTTATTTTCCTTTGAAATTTCTCAAGCCTTTGAATAAAGGAAACATTAAATGGAGCCCAAACAACAGCACAGTAAAATAGAAAATCAGGGGGGAAAAGAAGTGATTGAGAGCCCGGCACACTGGTTAGGGTATTTACCCTTAGTACCGGTGCCATTCCATTCAATTATGGATTTGATTTATAACAACTAATGATTAAATGTATGATATGCTAAGTTTTTATGATGTGGGCACCCAAAAATGGTGGATTTGTCACATATTTATGGTTTCATGTTTCATTTTCTTGTCAGTTAATTTTCACAGTTGACATGCAAATAACACTCATGCTGGAAGCAGTGTTTTACGCTGGAGCAGTGCCCATGCCGAAAACTGGTGGTTGACCGTCAGAAGGGCATGCTGTCAATTATCTTTTGTTCCAATAAAATCCGCACAATCAGTATTACGAGTGGTGAGGCGTATCCGGCCACCCACGTTTTACAGGACAAAACCGGATTTTCAAACTTATGGTTGTAACTACATCTGTTATATTAAACATTTACATTAAACTTACAGAGAATGCAGCATAGTTTGTGTCTCTCTTGATGTCTTCTCAAGCACTCTCGGACATGATACGGTTGGATGGCTCTGTACTGAGGATAACAAATGGACGGAGCTAGGCTGTATGGGAGACAAGGCAACAGATATAAAAGATAAGCACTCTAATGTCAAGGCGAATTACCTGGTTGTAATGAAATACAAGTGTTAATTTTGCTGTGGGAGCTTGATTATTAGTTCATTAAAAAATACAGCCTTCACCAAACGCATGAGGTTGTATGATTGTTCCAGTTGGAATCGGGACCAGGTTCACCTGAGGTCACCAACATGTGGGACACTTACCAAGGACCATCAACATATGTGGATACACAAGCAAATAATCTTATCCGACCTTATTGGCCCATTAACTACTGACCTCTAAATGCCTTTGACCCCATTCTTGCATGGGGTAACTTGTAGGATACTAACCACGGACAAAAACTAAAAAAAACAAAAAAAAACAACAAAACTCGAATTACCATGAAAACGTGTGCACGTATGTTGGAAAAAAGCAGGCAATTATGTTTCAAATATAAATCGCTGTGTTAAAATATACCGTTCTGTGATGCTATCTGCTAGGAAGTGATGGATAGCTTTCAGACCTAATCCTATAAATGATATCTCTGGCATCCCCACCTTAGTCTGATTTAACCCCCCCGCTAATTGGGTAGAGTGCGTGCTAGTAATACAGAAGCTGCCGGGTTTGAGTCCGGCCAAGCACACCTGTTTGTTTTTTTTTCAACACTTGCATGTGCTGGCCAACTCTCTAGGGAAATATTATAAATAATCATCCTTTCCACTGGAGAACTAGTAGTTTAAATTTGAATTATGTTTACGGTTAACCCGTAGCTTCAATGAAAAATGTTTCAGGAACAATGCAGCCTCACACCAAAAGATTATACATACAAACACACAATGCCAAAGCAATCTCTCTGCAAGCATTATGACACAAAAATGTGATCATAGTTTGATCGCACTTTCAAAGGATAATTCATTGAAAAAAGGTTCAGTCACAACACCACCTCACATCAGAAGACTTAAATCTATTTCCACTAAACTTACCCAGAACGGGTGTTACGTAACACTTTTCATTCACATAAAAGGAACAATGCCCTCTTGCTACTAACCATGATGGCATTTGGTTAGCAACACAAATCACTTATCAACACATCACAAGGAAATTATCACCTTTTCCGGTTCATCCTTCATGTAAGACTGCCACGGCCCTACTAAGCCTAGCATGAAACCTTCTATAAACAGGATCAAGAAATTACAGGATTGTACAGCTTTATTCTGTAAAAGAAGTCTTTACCTATCCCTAACATAGCGGTAATATAGAGAAGGAGGGTGCTCCCAGAGATCTAATCTGTTCAAGTGGTCTAAAACCATCTTACGCATTGTCCCAGTGAATGAACTGTCCACTTGAGACGCTCTTGAAAGAGGGCTTGATGTCATGTGTGTTATGCGACACTTGCACGGCCGAGTGATCATCGCTTATCAAAAATCATATCAGAGAAATGACCCGGCGTTACCTACGCTGGAAGTCATGTAGAAGAGACGATTTCTGCAGGTCTTCCCAGGGCAGCATCGATTTCTTGCGGCCATTTTTAAATTTCTACACTTGTGTTGCTTCGTCTGCCGCAAACCCGATCGTTTTGTGACTTTGCGTTAACATTCTACAATACAAATCTTCACGCCATATCTACCGCAAGTGACAAAATAGGACAATTTTTCATAGCGTCATAATTATATTTTGCGGGCAAGACCGGGGTTTTTAACACTTTAAAACGATGTAGAAAAGAGTTCAGAAGTGCAATGAACTAGGTTGTAGCGCTGGCCAAGCTGGGCCAGTATTTTTTTAGGGCAAAGAAAAATGACCGGAAGCACAATGTTTCTGCCGTATTTTTCGCATTCGGTGTCTTTGACATGCACATTATTTCATGACACGATGTATGCTTAATTTAAAGCTTATGGACATGATAGGGGCCTATTAACTAAAAGTCTAAAGCTTGAAAATCATCAGAATCGGAAAATTCGCTGAAATCCTACCCTGCACCTGCCGTAATAAATCTCGTCCTTGTATACCACCATGTTTGTTTATAAATCGTGGTGGTGGTGTGTTGCATTGTGGGACAATTTCGCTAGTATAGCCCGGGAAAATCAATTTGCCACGATCGATATAGCCCATTCATTGGTAATTGCTCATAACGAACATCGAATAATACAGGCTGGCTAGGTGCACCCTCCTTCTATATAATACCTCTATGGTCTAACTCATGAATATCTTACACCAAGGACAAACCCTTTTCTCTCTTATTAAAAGAAAACTAAATCACAGTGGTGTAGTACTTCACTATGTAGACCTTAAGTAAGGTACCTACATTACAATTAACATTGTATACACTAATTGAAGTGGGATGGCTCAAGTTATAAAGTTTTTTTTATCTTGATTGAATGACTGACCCCCACACCTCATCAATACTTGAAATCAGTAGCAATTCATTTATGACAGCTAAAAATGTGACTTACAAGCCCCATAGATTACTTAGTAAAATTAACATTAGTTAACCACAATGGGAACATTTTTCACTCATAATACCCAAATCTTTTAGTGTTAAGATTTCACAGGGTAAATGAGAAAAAATACATTGGTCCTCGGACCGCATGTGTCGCCTCCTGCCGTTGTGGTTTGTAATGACAGGTCTCATATGACCTATGACCTTGGCATGTGACCTTTGACAGCATCAACCAAAGAGGGATCCAAGGTGCACCTAAGACTCAAGTTTGGTTCCAATTGAACTTCAACTTTTCAATTAAAGACAATTTTACATTTTCAGCCTATCTTACAACTTGACCTCACATGACCTTTGACCTTGGCATGTGGATGAGCTCATCAACAAATGAGGGATCCAATGTTGCATCTATGACTCAAGTTTGATTTAAATCCATCAAAGTCTGCAGATATTACAGGCAAATGTTAACCCTTTTTCACATCAACAACAGACAACAACAGACATCAACAACAACAAACAACAGTAGACAAAGTGATCCCTATGTGTGACACAAAAATAGTAACCTTCTTCAGATATCAATATTTTATGGTGAAATCTGGGGTTCAGGACCCAAAGCTGTTACCAATCAGGCCATGGACCTTCAATACTTATGAAGGTGCCTCATTCTGACATGACTGGGAGTATCTCCCAAACTGCTTACATCCCATGATGTTCTCATTACCTTTTTCTTCTTTTTTGACTTTGTCTTGCCAGTCGTCCCTCCGGAATGCACATTAGATTTGGTCTCTCCTGCTTGGCCCGATGGCTGTGATCCATCAGAAGACGTACTGTTACCCGATGCACCTAAACCATTGCTGGTATTGGACGAAGACAAGAAGGGCGATGCCATGCTTCCTGTGGGAGACGTCGGGGAGGACGTAGGAGACTGGATAGGAGTAGCACCGGGTGAAGATACAAGTTGCAGAGGGGGTTGAGGTATGAGTGATGGAATGTCATTATGGCACTTGGGGGCGACCGTTTTGCTGATGGGATCAATGGCAGTTGACACCATGTCTCGTTGCACAACTAATGATAAGTCTACCAGCTGTAAGAAGCAAAGAGACAAAAAGTTGTGACTGGGAAGCCTGCCTGAAAAACAATAAACAGACAACATTCATTCAATCACTGCACACCCAAGTCCGCTGGTGTCCGCTGAAAGTTTTGATCAAGTTAAAGAATGTCTCGCCGGACCAGACCTGATGTGGTATGGATCAGTAAAGGACTTTAAACGCTTACAAATGGAGACGACCAGAGACGCAAATTTTTGATTATTTGCTCATCCGTTGCTACTGTCTGGTAAGGTGTGACATTATCACTGATTTGTTTTTGCCTAAGTATGTGCTTCCCTAAGTGTTCATCTAGTCTAATTTTGAAAACCAAAGACAGAGTTGTCTAATTTAAATACCAATGATTTAACACTATAAAACTGATTTTGAATATTTTTTTATAAATAAATTTCAATATTTATGTGATTTTTTTTAAATAGAGAATTTTGCTTTTGAAATTATTTCATCAAAAAAATAACCAAAAATTTAACAATCTAAATTTATTTCTGAAAACTTATGAATTCCAACCTGCCAGAAATAATATTTCTTCAGTTCACATTTCTAGTTGTAAAACAATTGTCTGGGACTAAGCAATTATTAATCTAATATTTGAAGTGAGCAGTACAATATATCTAAATTGCTTTTTGCATTTTTCATATTGTCATATGCAGTGGTTTCACATTTCTAAAGCATTTGAAAATAATATTGTGGCATAGTCAACATCAATATATTACATTTCTACAATTTTACAACAGAATGTACTGGTTTAATGAGGTGCACAAAACAGATTTATTTAACAGAAGATGTTTTAAACCTATCCCATAATTCAATGATTTTGACCAAAAATGTGCTTTGATGATGAAGTATGTCACCCATAGAGAGATTGTGTATTGTACGATTAAGTATAGAAAGAATGCAATGCATTATGGACATCCGGATTTTAATATTGTAATGTGGAGTGAGGCTCAGTATTGGTAAAGAGATGTAATCAACCAAGAATTCCCAAATGATGCGATTTACTATCACAAATTTTAATAAATCTTTTCAATATGATAAGATTGAGGTAAAAATAAATTGGTTCATAAAAATATGTTTGCAAGGCCTTCCGGAAGCTTGCATATAATTACTTGTAAAATTGTTTTTCATCAATTGCAGCAGAATTTGATTTTAGGGTGTAACTTGAGGATAACATGGACAATGAGGAAGCGTGTGTCTGGGTGGTGTCTCCCTCTATTTCTCTCTCACATGCATGCATGCATGCACACACATACACACACACACGCATGCACACACACACATTGGTTTTCTAAGAACTGTTATTGGTAAACAAAACCCCCACATCCTGCTTTGATCGTTCACTTGTTTTACCCATTATTGATTTTTGTTCCCCAGTTTGGTTTGTGTACTGCAAAAATCACATTAATAATTTGAACTTATCCAGAGGCGTGCCACAAGATTGATTTTGGGTCAGAAGGGGGGACCCATCTTACAGGGATCGTTTAATTCAGCTCAAAGGATTTGTCTAGCAGAAGAAAATAATTGTCAATTTGTTTTGCTTGCAATTTTATTTTAAATTCCGCTGTTTTTTTTTGTTTTGGCAACTGGACTGTCAATGTTCGGCACTCTGACAACCTTCTTTTTAATGACCGGATCATACCAAAAACTAACAGCTATAAATACACCATCAGTGCAAATTTTCCTCGCCTTCGGGCTGCGCTTCCAATTTCTGTCAGGCATAAATTTCTTTTAACCAATATGAATTCTTTCAAGTACCACCTTAAAAATCATCTGTTTCAAATGTATATTGAAGAGCTGGAGCTGGACTCCGAAATTTTATTGTAATTGTATTTTATATTCAATGTAATTCTATGACAACTTGTGCAATAGTATGTTTTAAGTTTTATTGTTTAAGTGGGTTGGATGCATCACACCCTTTTGGGTGATAGTGATTTGTTGCTCCTGATTCCTCCTGGCTAGCCCACTGGGTCAATTTTTTTTATAGTTTTAACTTCTTTCTCACTCTTCTTTCTCACTCTTAATTATGCATATACTATGTATTTTGCTGTATTTTAGCCAGATATGTAAATAAATAAATAAATATGCATATATGCACATGCACAAAAAAAAAACATTAAAAACAACACCCAATAATACAGTGATCTTGTAATGCAGATACTTGGGATAATATTACTTAAAATAAATCTTGTAACTTTGTAAGAGAAAAAGCAAAACATTTTGTCTAAAAGCCGATATCTATATTAGTGAATTTAGTATCAAATCACAATTCTTATAGGGGTTTATTTTAATGACATCCACTCAACAACCTCTTAGGTAAGCACCAAAACCAAAAATAACCAAACTGATTTATGGGAAGAAGTCTCCTTTTAGAAGCAGGAGGAAACTGGAATAAGCTGGTTCTCATACCAAGAATACTGCCTCACTTTGCAGTCAAAATTGAGGAAACTTTAACCACATTGTTCAACTATACCAAAAATGGAGCTATTTTGACCCAATTTGATACTTACATGACCTTTTAACCTCAATCTCTTTAAAGAGACATGAGGAGATTTCCAGAAAGAAGTGCCCCCAATTTTGTCGAACCCATTTTTTTTGCATATTTGGAATGCTTACCAATGTATTAGATCACACCTGAAGTGAATAAGCCAATACGCCGTGTTTATGTAATTAGATGATGACTTAGTAATTTCTGTCGTGTACGACAGAAATTCAACGCATGGTTTTCTTTGGGGACGATTACGATAGCAGCCAAGTTCAAAACAAGGTTTGCGGTTTTCTTTTGTACTTGTCTATTCAATAAACCTTCGAAACGTTCTCGGTAGGTGGTCTACAACCGATCCATTGAAATTTGTATCCTAAAAAAAAATCTCCTCCTGTCACTTTAAGTTATCTCCTCTCTCATCAACTGATAATTGTTAGTAAGTTTATTTTGAATTAAAGCAATACTTTGGAAATGAAGACACTTTAACAAACTTGCAGAACTTAAAAAAACATAACATTTTAGTGACACATACACACAGCCACACGCACAACAGAGAGAGGTCCTGCCAGCTATGCTGTTGGCCCACAAATGATGTTGGTTGCCTGTATGTAAGGAAGGAGGTACATGTTTTTAATGGAATAGCTCATACTGGCTAGTTGCGTTATGTAACAAGACATGCAGTCCATCTATTTTATCATATCTTTGTAGTTATTGGTTAAAATCACCACTTGTGTGCAGCATACCACACCCATTTGAAACCAAATTATTATCCAAAGCTGCATATTTACACCATATGTCACTTGATGTATGGTACCAATGTGGCAAAATCAATTATCAAATATGTTTACTCCATTCAATTTCTGCTCATTCAATTCTACAACACTGAATGGTTCCGTAGCATACTTTCAGATGTAACTTGTGTGCAACTTACAAACTTATCACTGTGATACTATGGTGCAATGTATGTGATGTGGTCAAATTTTGAATGGATCCGGCAAGATTGATACTGAGTATGTCATACAAGATTCATTTAAGATTACAAGCAGATTTTAATGGTAGTATTCAACTTCTGAAAAAAAAAAAAAACTGTTTGATTATTCACCACAGGATTGACCGGAGCAAATGTTTATCATGAGATATTAGAAATCCTTGCTTCTGAGGTAAACTTTGCAATACTGAGTTTTCACCCTTGAGTTTGATTTAAAATTTGTCATCAGAAATGGACAATGTAGATGTTGTGATGGGTCACATCTTTGTATCACTAAATTCTACTTGAACTAGATATAATATGCTATTGTGTGTTATTGTGTCAATAACACTGGTCCTTTGAGCACCATGTTCAAGCGGCAAAAGCAGCATTAATTTGTTATCGTTTTCAAAGTAGAGTTAAACTGAAGATCCTGTGGTACATATTCCAAATCTGCAAAACAAAACACATTGCCAGATATTATACTTGCATCACCAAATATGGCTGTTGTCAGTGCCTTCAAATTTATTCTTAAACTCTCGGTTATCATCCAAACGTTGGCTTTTCACACCAAGTTTCCACTTACAAGAATGGCTGCATCTGGACTATTTGTGACACCACTGTGGGAGGTTGCTGCCAATGGAGACCATCCATGTGTAGTCAATAGCACAAATACAAGCGAAGGAGTGATTGCCTTTAGAGGAAGTAAACACCACACATGCACTCTTCAAGTAGTCGCATCACCAGGAACTCATATCCTTATAGAAATACCAGGAGGCAACACTTCCAAGGATACTTTCTTTTACATTGAACGTAATGGGGAGCTGGGAGACTGTTTAAATAAGTATGTTTTGTTCAATGGAGAAGCTGAAGAATGCAGCTCGATTTTCATGCATAAAAATCTCCAGTTAAATCTGCAAGGTAATGCTTATCTGTTCATTGGTGGGATACCATCATCAGAATCAATATCAGTATGTCCTGAATTTAACAACATATCCAGTCCAAATGTAAGTCTGATATCAGATTGCAATGGTATTCAAGGGTTCAATAATATTATCACCTGTAATATAGAAAACATTTACAGAATGTGTAGGCTTAAATTTCCCCCATATTGCAATGCCAGGCTTGGTCAGAGGGAGGTGGTTTTTGAATGCTTTGAAAAAGATCTGAAGAAAACCGAAAAAGCAACGGTGATCTATCCAATCAACATAGCTACTCTGGACCTGCAGAATAATGCCATAGTAAGACTAGACGCCAAATCATTTCATGGTTTAAGAAATTTACAAGTACTGTACCTACAGATAAATCATTTGACCACACTGCCAAAGGGACTATTTTCAGAGTTGGAAAGTCTCTATATACTGTACCTTTACAACAACCAATTGGTCACACTACCTGCAGGCTTATTTCAGGGATTGCGCAGGCTAATTAAACTTGTTCTTGCTTATAACAGGTTAAGCACACTGCCAGATGAAATATTTGCAGGCTTAGAGAGTCTCAATGACCTGCACCTCACGAGCAACCACTTGGTCACCGTTGCTGCTGGAACCTTTCAAGGTTTGGGTCGGTTAACAATCCTTGTTCTCAATTACAATAAATTGAGTATATTACCAGATACATTGTTTACAGGGCTTCTGAATTTGAATGAACTGTATTTAAATAGAAACCAATTGAGTGTATTACCAGTTGGATTGTTTTTGGGGCTAACAAACCTGCAAAAATTGTATTTGAATGGAAACCAATTGGTGTCCTTAGATACCCATATTTTCCTTGGTATGGGTAGACTAGCTTTCCTAAATCTTGATGATAATATGTTGAGCACTATACAAGCTGAGTTGTTCAAAGATCTGGAAAATATGAAAACACTCTCCCTGTTTGGTAACCAATTGTTTGCGCTTGGTGCTGGTGTGTTTCAAGATTTGGCTGTGTTAGATATCCTTGACTTAGGCGTCAATAAATTGAAAACATTACCCGACAGATTGTTTTGGGGTCTTCAAAATTTGAATATATTATTCTTAAAGGTGCAACGAGAGATTTCAAATAACAGGTGTCCCGAAAAATGTTAAATTTCTGATTTTGGCACTGGTGTAAAGCTTTATATCAAAAATATTCCCAGCTGTAAGGATTAAGCTGAGAACTGTTTCTTTGGTACAAAAATTGTGAAATTTCTAATTTCGTATAGGAGCAAATACGAAATTCAGCCTATGTTTTCTATTGAAATATGAGCATATACAAATCGCCTTTTGTTTTCATTTTAAGCTATTTCTGTCACCAAATAAAAGGGAATCTATTGCATGTCTAATCTATATGATATCACTACATATCACAAAAAATATGGACGACTTGAAATCTCTCGTTGCACCTTTAAGATCAAACCAGTTGGTCACTTTGAATTCGACAGCTTTTCATGGTTTGAGCAGGCTAGATCGTCTTTATCTGAATGACAATGAGTTAAGGAAACTGCCAAATGGTCTGTTTCAAGATTTGAACTGTACATGCAGGACAACCAACTGTTAACTTTAAATGCTGGTGTGTTTGAGGGCTTGGACAAGTTAACTATTCTTGATCTTACAAACAACCAGCTCAGTACACTATCAGTTGGAGTATTTTTGCACCTGACACACTTGAACATACTCCTCCTGTCCCAAAACACATTGGTCACTTTGCATGCTGGTACATTTCATGGTTTGGGCAATCTAGTTGTCCTAGATCTTGGTAACAATAGCCTGAGTACAATTCCAACTGGGTTGTTTCAAGAGTTGCACCAACTGAATAGACTTAACCTGTATGGTAATCAACTCAACACATTAGAAGTTGGTGTGTTCCAGGGTTTGGATAGACTTATGGTCCTTGCTCTCAATATCAGTCGATTAAGTACAATTCCCACTGGGGTGTTTTGGGGGCTTCAAAATTTAAAAACCCTGTCTCTTTCCAAAAACATGTTAGTCACTTTGGAAGCAAGTGTGCTTCACAGTTTGCCAAATCTAACATTCCTTTATCTCAGCACCAATAAGTTGACTAATCTGCCACCTAAACTGTTTCAGGAGTTAGGAAATTTGGAAAAACTACGACTTCATGACAACCAATTGGTTACAGTCGATGCTAACATGTTTCATGGTTTAGTCAGGCTAATGGTACTTACTCTCAATAGCAATAATTTAAATACATTGCCAATTGGATTGTTCCGGGGGTTATCAAATCTAAATGAACTTCATCTACACAAAAATCAACTGATCACCTTATATGCTAGTACATTTAATGGTTTGGACCAACTCCTATTTCTAAGTCTCAATGATAACAAATTGAGTAGGGTGCCAGATGGCTTGTTTCAGGATTTAGGAAATCTAAACGTTGTTTTCCTGCATGGCAATCAATTGGCCGCAATGGAAGTGAGGCGATTTCAAAGTTTAAGACGACTAACCCTCCTCACTCTTAGTGACAACCAATTGAGTGGATTTCCTCTTGGCTTGTTTGGAACGTTTCAATACATATATCAACTTTACCTGCATGAAAACCAATTGGTGACTTTACCAGATGGGTTGTTTCAAAATCTGACCAATCTAAATGAACTTTATTTGAATAACAATCAATTGGCCACTTTGGGCTCTAGTGCGTTTAACGGTTTGGTCAGACTCCGTATTCTCTACCTCCTTAGCAATAAACTGAACATCCTGCCTGATGGATTATTTAACAAATTAACAAATATGCAAGAACTTTATCTGCACAGTAACCAATTGATCAGATTGAACGCAAACATATTTCATGGTTTAGGCAAGCTATCTGGCCTTCATCTCGGCAACAATACTTTGAGTACGATACCCAGTGGGTTGTTATGGGGGCTTACAAACTTGATTCACCTGGACCTGCAAGACAACCACCTGGTGAATTTAGATAATAACACCTTTCACACTCTGGCTTACCTAACTGTCCTTTATCTCAGTGGCAATAAGTTGAACAAATTGCCAACTGGGTTGTTTTGGCAGTTGACAAATCTTCATGAATTGTACCTCCAAGAGAACAAATTAACTACATTGAGTACTAATATATTTCAGTTTTTGGGGAGGCTAACCATTCTTTCTCTCACTAAAAATGCTCTCAGTGTTTTAACACTTGAGATGTTTTTGGGCCTTAAGAACTTGCATACGCTAACCCTGCAAGAAAACCAATTGGTCACACTGAATTCTAATTCCTTTCAGAGCTTGAGCAAATTAACTCTCCTTTCACTCTTCTTCAATAATTTAACCACACTGCCAGTTGGACTGTTTCAAGAGATGACAAATCTAAATGAACTACACCTGTATGGTAACCACTTGGTCCACCTAAAGACCGGTGTGTTTCACAGTTTGGGTATGCTAACTGTCCTTGACCTTGCTGTCAATAGTTTAAGTACTTTACCCGTTGGATTGTTTCAGGAGTTTAAAATCTGCAGAAGCTAAACCTGAATCAGAATCAATTGCACACACTTAAATCTGGCACTTTGCATGGTTTGATAAATTTGAAAATGCTTTACATTCAACAGAACAATATTGTCAAATTGCCAGATGACCTGTTTGATGCGGCAAACAATTTGGAATACCTCAATTTAGCAGAAAATCAATTGCATCAACTAGGCCCTAGTATATTTCACAAGTTAGTTAACCTGATTGTACTCTACTTACATCTCAATCAGCTATCAAAGCTTGATTATGATATATTCAAAGGCACGGTCAACCTTAAAATCATTAACTTGTTTGGCAACAAACTCACAGATATTCCTAACATTCAAAACTTGATGCACCTTATTAATATTAACCTGATGGATAATAAATTGTCAGGGATAACTAACAAGTCCTTCTCTGGCCTCCGTAAGAAAACAGAGTTGTACGTAAGTCAACATGAGATTTGTGAGTGCTACATGTCCTCTACCGCTAATTGTACAGCAGGACTGAAGAGATCCCCATATCTCACTTGTGACAGGCTGTTATCAGACAGAGCTCTGGCAATCATGATGTGGCTCATTGGCTTAAACGCACTGGAAATGCATTTGTTTTACTTTGGAGAAAGAGACACACTGAAAAGAACAGAGTCAATGCCTTGCTGCTTAGCAATCTCGCCATGTCTGACTTACTTATGGGCATATACATGATAATCATTGCAGCTGCTGATGTCTACTTTGGTGAATACTTCCCTATGCAATCTGAAACCTGGAGATCTGGCATTACCTGCAGAATTGCTGGTGCACTATCAATAACATCTAGTGAAGCATCTGTATTCTTTGTAACCCTGATCAGCATTGACAGGTTTATCAGTTTAAGGTTTCCGTACACAACTAGAAAACTGGGCAGACAATCGGCTAAAGCAGCATCTGTACTGACGTGGATTGTATCTTTATGCTTAGCGATCATTCCATCCACTTTAAGCAGAGTTAACTTTAAGTTTTATGATAACTCTCATGTATGTATTGGTTTGCCTTTGGCTTTAACCAAACAATACACCACTAACGCGCGTTTTCAAAATAACACACTAGAAAATTTTCCCGAAATTACCTATACCACTCTTCATTACACGACTACCTATAAAGGTCTTATAAATGGCATGTACTTTTCAACAGCATTATTCCTAGGCCTCAACTGTATTTGTTACCTAGTAATACTTGCTTGTTATATTGAAATAGTGAGAGCTGTTCAAAAGTCATCAAAGCAGTCTGGACGTACCCGTGATATGACAGAACAGATCAAACTCACTACTAAGGTAACAGCTATAGTGGCCACAGACTTCTTTTGTTGGTTCCCAATTATTCTTCTTGGCATATTAGTACAAACCAGAGTACTTACACTGCCTCCTTCAGTATACGCATGGTCAGTAACCTTTGTTTTGCCTATCAATTCAGCTATTAACCCATACTTATATACAATTGCAGAAATTGTGTCAAATTATACAAGAAAAGGCACATTGCAAAAGGGACTGCTAAAGACAAAAAAGAACTCTCCACAAAAGAATCTGTGGTTCACTAGAGTTGACTGATTTTTCTCAATTTGGATGACAAGTTTGAGAATACTGACAAATATGGCTGTCTTGCAACTCTTAAAGGCCCAGTTGGAGATTTTAGAATGTCAGTTTACGTTTCAATTAACAAATAGTCACATTTAATGCTCAATTCAAAACATTCACTTTAATTTTGTTTCAATGTATGAACTATTTATCAGCAGCACACCAATCGCACAGTTGGTGATCACGGTGATGTAGGTTACAATAAAACACTGAATTTGTTCTGAAGTAGGAACCATTTATCAGCTACAATGTCGGTGACATTATTAGGAATCATGATGTTAACTTTCACTCGTATGCTGATGATACTCAGCTTTTCTGTGAGTTTAATCCAAAGATTCCAGGTGATTGTGAGCATGCTCTTCAAAAACTCTCAAGCTGTATATCTGACATGAACACCTGGATGTCAAATAACATGCTGCGGCTGAATCAAGAAAAGACACAATTTATTGTCTTTGCCATGCCCTCTGTTTTGAAATCTGCCTCCAATACGATTAGATCTGGGTGACATCTCTGTGCCTGCATCTGTGTGTGTGTAAAAAAACCTTGGGGTTATGTTTGATTCCACCATGAGTATGTCCAATCACATTGGCGCTATCTGTAAGAGTGTAAAATACCATATTCGTAATTTATGGCGTATTCGTAGGTTTATCACTTTTGATGCTTGCAACCATACTGTACGATCTTTGGTCTTGTCCCGCAATTGACTTGCCAATTCATTACTACAGGGCCAACTGAATAAGATCTCAACAGCTCCCAGCGCTTGGGCAAAATAAAGCTACCACTGCTGTTCATATGCGGGTCGTGATAGAGCTCGTCACAACTTTCGATCACTCTTCATTGTTGCCTTTTAAGGACTATCAGATACAAATCCTCTCTATGTGTATATGTCTCTTCACACGGACAGGCTCCATCAAATACCTACGGCAAATGGCTAAATTTGTAAATGTGTTGGATAAGCACTGTCGATGGTATAAAAAGATTAATGCTACTGGTTGTTCTTCTGAGGTTACAAAAAAACGGCTTGTTATTCCTCAAAGCAGCTAGATTTGGCGAAAGATTCATTCACTAATGGTCCTAGGCTTGTGGGAAAAAACGCTTCCTTTAATATTAGAGGGGTTACCTTCCACCATGTCTTTAACAATACTGAAAACATACATTTCCCTGATGTTTACAGGTCCCTGGTCCAATCGCTAATAGCCTGGTCCCAGAATCCAGATTTTACCAGAATATCAATTTTGGTATCATAAGAAAGCTACAATTTTCTCATTTAACCTTGAAATCTTATGGCTAAAGGATGTTTGGTTTGATGTTATGAGTGAAATATGCAAAAATAAAAAAATTAAAAATAATAATTTTACACATACTCTAATGGGGATTACCAGATCACGTTTTTAGCTCTCACGTCAAACGGGTTGAAATATCGTCGAACCTTAACAGATAGGGTTTTTGGGTGAGAAGGCCCTTCATCAAGATGAAAAATTATAGTCCTTAATGGGCCACATCCACCTTTAAAAATTGTTAACTTGGATTTGTTAGTTTTCCTTAGTTTTCTTATTATGTTGTCTATTATTTCGTATTTTAATATTTGTTGTAATGTATGTGTTCTCATGTATAGTGCCATATAATGGCACTAACGAGATCAGTCAAGGATGCTGTGGCTTAATCCAGAGGTGTGGCATTGAGTTGTGCAATGAGGTGAAAACAAACCAATAAGTGACATTTCCCATATCCTAACGTCCCTTAACTGCATATTTTCCACTTTTCAAAATCTCGTAGCTGACCCGTTTGTTTTTTGGGAATTGCCCCTCTAAATCGAACAAGAAAAAAACGCTACCACCTTTTTGCGGGTGATCGTCAGGTTATGTAGTCGTTTTTCCGAACAGGATGTTTGGGATATAGGCCTATGCCAGTAAATTTGTTCCATTGTTAAGCCGAAACCAAAAATCAAGTTTATTCCCAGTAGTAGTCCAAAAAACCTAATGTAAAATGCATTTTTGTAATTTTTTTATTATAAAAAATTAAAAGGGCTTCCCAGAATTTGCTCAAAAATTGGCTAATGAAAATGGCAAGTCAGACGTTGCCAATAATACTTAATTGTCCAATTATTAGTTTTATAAAAACAAAATATTGTATTTTGGATAACTTGGATTATCTTATAAAATTAAACATTTCTATCATCCTGTTTTTTGTCTTAACCTGGCAAATCTCCTCAGTAAATAAAAAAAAAAAAAACAAAATACAGTAAAATGGCTCCAAATTAAATGCATGTGGCCTACTACTGCCAACATACCCCAAAACTTTGAAATCCCCTGTTTATGCCCGACTTTCCAGGCAACCACTGCTCCACCACCCATCACCCAACCCATGGAGTCCTGTATTTCATCATTACCTAACTAACCCCCACCATCACCCATCAACTCCATCACACCATGGATACTGACTTTGTCCCTTGTCAACCACTGATTCAGTATGCATCAACCAGGGCAGCAAACCCTACCCGACTAACTAATATAGTTAAAAACCTAATTTTTCACAAATTTATTGTTAGGTTTGGTTATCGTCAGGGATTAAAACCGTAAAATATAGATGACATTGAGGATTAGGAGGGCTTGTGTATGGCCCGGCCAGGGAGATTAGTAACAGAAATTCTTACAGTACTCATTACTCTGTTTTTCTCAACTTTTTACAACTTTGAAGAAAAATGAAGTTTCTTCCATTTGACATCTTCCCTCCCCATTTTTTTCAAATTTTTCCAAAAATTGTAGAAAGTAAAAGTAACATCCTCCTCTCTGTTACCTGATAATATATGGTCAGAATGTCAAGTTTTACAACCAACTGATCTATGTTATACAAGCTAAATTCATTTAACATAGACTTCCCCTTCCTGGGGGGGGTCAGCCACCACTCACCACCAAATCACCCATTTAATAAAGGAAAACATTCCCACCTGTCAACCAAGTATTATTCACTGAGCCCTGGTCAAACCAAAGTATTACAAAAATTTTGTCAGTACAGGATTCTCCTGCAACTTTGTTTTTTTTTTTTTTTTCAATTTTTTGGCTTCTGGCTTTCTTATACTCGATTCCTCTGATTTTACCCCGTACCTTTTTTGCGGAGGTGAAAAATTCCATGAGGTAGGAGGAACTTCTGTTAATCATGTTATTGTGAGGAATTTCAAGGCCTGAAATACACTATTGTGCATTTCCATACATTAGATGAAATTGGTATTTATTGCAGGTGAGTGGGTTATATAACCCGGAGTGTCCTCAAAATAATCCGTGTGGCACGTGTCATTTGAATTCTTGTCATTTTTCCCCCTCTCCGACTGAAATGACTAAGGTCAAAACCTCCAGGGGACAAACGATCAATGCGAATCGATTATAATAAACCCTGTACCGGGGGGGACTGATTTGAGGCCCAAACAATGGGGTCTCCGAAACTAGGTGCCAGAAAATTTTTAAGAAAATACGCTGCGATCTCCCTCAATTTCCAGCTAACTTTTGAGGGGTTTTGAAGAAAATTTGGTAGAAAATGTGGCTTTGGACATAAAAGTCTGTCTCTGGAAATGGTCTAAAATGGGGGCACTGGACCCATGAGTAATAATATTATATACTACCTCTAATGCTTGTACTGAAAACGAGCCGAAAATAGGGACTTATAAATGGGACATAACCATACTTCCCCCAATGGTGAGAACTCCCCCCCCCCCCCCACAACCTGTACATTTGTTTTGCTGTCATACCCACATGTTGAAACATTTTTTATTTCTATGTACCATAACATTTTGCCCATTAACATTTAATTTCCAATTTCACTCCACCCACACGCACACATGCAACCAACACCCACACACACAAATGTACCATACACAATAGTTCATAAATAATGAAGTGGCATTAAAAAAAGAAATTTTTTTAGTTGTCCTACAAAGAAAAACCTTTTAAATTTAGAGGTAACATACTCCATTGTGACAAATCCATGTTATGCACTACCTATATATAACCTATTGTAAAATTACTAGGGCATTTGCTATAATGAAAGAACTGCAGAGGGTCAGGGTCACTCTAGCCCAAAACATAAACTCCAGGCCTACAACATAAGCACATTGGTGTATACTAATTACTGACGCTTGATGTCCAAAAATGTTCCCTGTTTCTTTGGTAGAGACCTTACATACAACATCAGGGTAGTCGCCTGACAACTACAGGAACCAAGAGTATTGACTATGATTTTAGTCTAACAAGAAATTGTTCCAGTGTTTACAAGGTAACACTTTCGTGCGTTTCTTGGTCATAGTTATGCCCCGTTTCTTTCGTGTTAATAAATGTAGTCCAAGGGCGGAGTGTTTTGGGCCCTATAAGACTTATGCTCAACTCCTCCATATAACTGTGTTGTTTTCATACTGTTGAGTAAATGGAATAAAGTTTGATGAACATATTATTATCAACCAGCCCTCTCATTATAGACTTACTTCGTAGCCAAAAAGTTGCAGTAAATTGAAAAAGTGTCAAATATACGGTGCATATGAACTGTTGACACCACACTGACGACCGGACGGACACCCAAATCATTCGCCGACATAAAGTTTCGTCAGATTGCATCGCCGACCTATAAAAACAACAGTTAATTAATCTCACTCTGACAGTTTTTGGAAAAGAACCAATATTGCTTGATAACATATACAAAAATTCATAATGTTTTGTCAAGATTTCATTTTATTATGTATGACCAATAAATGGGATTTCTTGGCCGCTATTGCCTGAACAAATATAAAATTCCAAACTCAATTGTTTTTTGACAAAAATGATGGTGCGTCCTATATGAATGATAATATTATTGTTTCAGCTGCACTGTGTAAGCACAAAAGAGCCACACAGATAAAATTATGTGTAATGATTATGATTTTATTCACTGATTGGAAAACTTCTCGTAACATCTTATGCAGATCATGGTTACCCTGCATGTTGTAGTTAACTCTAACTGACATTGATCAAAAATTTTAAATGGGAATTATCTATTGCATAAACACACAAATAAGACACTTGAGACTAAGCACCCTAAATGAAGCTACTGTTTATTCTATAACTATTAAAATAAGAGAATATTTTTAATATATTGTTTTTTTCTTGGAACTTGAAAACCATTATTTAAAGACTAGTTTATATATTATCTTCCAATGCAACTCCCCACCAAATAAAAAAAAAGATAAATTCCAGAAACAAAAGTAACAATTTTTGATTCTAAGAATTTAGCCGTCATCTTCCCAGGGGGAGGGGTAGTCAAATGCCTCTGGGATTCCTCTTAGTAGGACTAAAATGCTTAAATGCGACACCAAAACTTCTCATTCTTGTGATTTGCAAATAATGTACATGCCAGCAATTGCTTGTAAGTTCATTTTTTGACCGAAAAAAAGTTGACATCGCCGTCCCAGCCATCTGCATGCACTTGTTCATATACGCCTGGCTCTGGCTTGGGAGTGTTGTACAATATTCATACAGATACAGATACTTGACCTGTTGGAAATGCTGAAGCTAAACTAGTGCTTTAAAGTTGGGCAACCAAATGTTTGGAAGAGACCAGTGTGGTATAAGTCATCCTCATCAATGCAGTGCTTTATCAGTGTCATCAGGCAACTGCCCAGGTATTACATGGAAGAAGTAATAAACCTTTTTCAGGCACGCGATCATGATGGGCGCAGCCATTTTAAAATAGGGGTTGTTTCTTACCTCGTATTTCATCGTAGAGGCGTATAACTTATTTTCTCTATTGATGCTAGGGTAAAAACACTTCTGATCTGATTGATTGATACTCGGGAAATTCGATTATGCTTGAAATCACGTTCTCTGAGAAGGTGGTGCTGGCGAGAAGAAAGCGGTGCTGGAAATTGTCACCACCACATTCTCTTGCTACATAGTGAACCGAGCACGAGGCTCCGATATCCAGTGTTAGTGAATGGAGAGAAACCATGATATCGAAACCAGCAAAACGGCACTGTCAGAAGCCCATGATAATTACCCAGGTATGTGTGGACGGAGCTGAATCGCCTGTGTGGTGTCGGATTGCCTCAGGCCCTGGGTCCAAGGGAATCACGTTCTCTGAGAAGGTGGTGCTGGCGAGAAGAAAGCGGTGCTGGAAATTGTCACCACCACATTCTCTTGCTACATAGTGAACCGAGCACGAGGCTCCGATATCCAGTGTTAGTGAATGGAGAGAAACCATGATATCGAAACCAGCAAAACGGCACTGTCAGAAGCCCATGATAATTACCCAGGTATGTGTGGACGGAGCTGAATCGCCTGTGTGGTGTCGGATTGCCTCAGGCCCTGGGTCCAAGGGCCCGTAACAAAAAAAATTACAGGACCCGCACAACAAAAAGAAAATAAAACTGGTCTTCGGGCCTGTATGAATGCAATTTACAGGGAGCTGTAAACTCCAAGCGGTCCCCCATCCCCACCTAGCCCACAGTTTCTCTCGGCTGCCCTGGTTAGGCCTAAAATGCAACCCTCTCAATCTCACTTAACATTAATACCTTCTTAAACATGTGGCTCTGTTGAGCATTGCCAAAAAATGTCATGATCCAATAATGCAACAATTAAAAGGAATGGACCCGATTTAAGTATATAAAAATTTCATCTGATAGAATGCCTTCACCTCAAAATCCCTTATGTTAAACTTTCAAACCAATTTCAGATCGTTTGAGCCACAAAAACATGATTTTTGTAAGCCCCATAGAGTAATCTGTAAAATTAAAATTGACAAAACTTCAAAAGGTCAATTTTGATAAAAAAAATAAACAGTTGATCGTCCCCACCCGCTCTGATTTTGGACGCTGCCGATCTTCTTTTGTTGTTATTTTTTTAAAAGCAACAACACAACCAAAAGAAGGGGAAGAGGGGGAAAGGAAAACAAAAAATTCAGGAGCACTATTAACTCTACTTTACATTTTGTGAGCAATTCTTTAACCTTCTTAGACCTACTATTCCACAATGCAAATGCAATTATCAGGGTGGCCATCTTAGCCATGGTGGCCTTCTTTGAAATAAATAAAATAACAAATAATAAAGGCCTCCCTCACCAACTTTCTTCAAAAGTCCGGACAATCAACTGTTTTATTTCTTTACCTGGCCTAATAGGGCACACTTTTACCTTCCTAACCCTAAGATTTCACAAGGTAAATGAGAAAAATAGTAGCTTCCTTCAAATACCAAAATTTTGACCACTTCTAGTAAAATCCAAGGTTCTGGCGACAAGGCTATTAGTGATCAGGCCATGGCCCTTTAAACATTAATTTGAAAGTTTTAGTGGTACATATTTTACAATCAACATTTACCATAATTCACATTACCTGTGCTACAGTTTCATAGGCCACATAGGCAAGAATTTCCAGAGCAAACTGGTTCGGTTTAGGTTCCTGCAAGCTGGAATAGTCTAACCACTCTTTGAATTTGCTGGCTTTTTTGGCTGGAATAGATAAACAAGAGTTTTGAAGTCAAATGTTAGTTAATCATTACCTTATTGGCTATAAATAGTCTTTAAAGGTGCTTGATCCGATTTATGTCTATTGGGTTCTCTACTTGATATGAGAGCCTGGCACTTGCACATACACCACATCAAGTACCGTGGGAAATAAACTTGCGGTTTTGATGGTAGAAGCAATAATGCATACTGCAAAGCCCTATTCAATAGTGCTAATATTGATGGTTAACCATTAATTTGGCGGTTTTTTGTTTATATCTTTGGAATGAAATGGATTTGAGGGCTCAAATTTCAGGACGACAATGGGAAAAATCTGGCCTTTCATCTGATATCAAAATCAATACTACTTCCGGGTAAATCAGAGGGGTCCAAAAGACGATTGGAACATGCACCTTTAACCCAATAATTATGAAATATTATTTTAACCCTAACCTAAGTTTTTGGTCATGTGTGATCCAGTGGATATAATAACCAACTCATGATCTGAAGGTCTTGGGTTCGAGTCCCGCAGCGGCCAATGAGCTGTCTACTTGGGAAAGCACTTTTCCTTGCTTGCCTCTTTCTGCCCATATGTTAAAAGTAGAACTATTCAGAATATAGTCCAATGACCCCCAACCCTAAGGTATCAGTTTGTCTGGAGCATGTGTATGGCAGCTGATTTATTCTAGTGGTAGCGAAATATGAAGCACTTTAATACACTGTTGAGGTGCTATATAGATGAGTTGACATGTGACGTCAACGCCGGGCAACGAACAAAGCAATGCCCGGCAGTATCTTGACACCTGCGAAGGGCTTTGTGGTTTTAAAATTTGCGGTCTCCATCAGCTGAATATGCTACTGAATGCTGTAACTGTATGGGGCTATTCGTTCGTACCTCTTACATGTCAGTAGACCAGGTGCTAACTTGTTTTGTCACATTGAGTCACCTCATCCATCCATAATATCAACATTTTTAGGTTTGGTCAAATTCAAAAGATTACCACAATTGGACTTTGGCCTAAATCTCTATTCAGTTACCCATTCTTATTTACTTTTTTTTTATAATACTGTGCAACTTCTACTAAACACAAAAGTTCTTGTGTCCATTTTTGACACAAATCAGAAATTTACCAAATTGCTTTGTATATGAGAGCCTCTTCAATTGCAGACAAGAGCTAGATGTTAAAGGTGCAACGAGAGATTTTGAGGCACCCAAATATTGTGTCATAATAGTAATTTCATAAAGATTAGACACTCAACAGATTTTTTGCCTTGTATTTCACTACAGAAATGTCTTAAATGAGATAAAAAAGGCAATTTTGAATTGCTTATATTTCAATGTAAAACATAGGCTCAATTTCATATTTGCTCCTATACAAAATTAGAAATTTCAAAATTCTTGTACCAAAGAAACTTAATGCTTCCAGATGGGGATATTTTGGATGGAAAGCTTTACATCAGGGCTAAAATCAGTACTTTTGATTTTTTTAGGGACACCTGATATGTGAAATCTTGTTGCACCTTTAATATACAGCACAGACAATTTTATTGTAAACTGTTTTTTTTTTTTAATTTAAAACTGCAATAATTTTTGATCTAGGCAACCTCTTTCGGTTTGTATTTCAATAAATAGCCTTGGACAAATTGTTCTCTAAATTTCAGTGGATTTTAATAGTACCTTTTTGTGTGATGTGCAATCGTTTTTATCCCATTTACCACGCACAACTCCATTTTAAGTTTGAAAAAATTACAGAATTGCTTTTTTCTTTCAGAGATTACCAAGTCTGCATGAAAAATTAGGCACACAATATTACTCAGGCTGAAATGTAGGCTGACATTTCACATGATATAAAATAGGGACAGCGGTATGTCCTATTTGAAAAGAAAACATCCTGAAGTCAATGTATCAGAAAAGAAAACAAACATGATCCCTTAATGACCTTTGATCCAAATATACCTCCATATTATATAGGCCTCTTGTTACGAAACATATCCCATAATGTAGGAACTATTTACCATACACAGTTTCATAAATATGAGTTTGTTAAAGTTTAAATTACCTTAATTGTAATGCAACCTAAGTGACCTTTGACCTGAACACATTCTTTTGTATGATATTGCCCCTGATATAAGGCATAAACATACCGCACATGAACCTGACTCATCTTCGAATTAAAAAGATACACAAAACAAAATATGTCTAACAAAAGTTTGACAAATACACACAGACACAATGACAAATATACACACATGGAGCATATACTGCTAAATCTCTCCTAACAGATTACTGAAAAATCTGAACTTTCGCAATTTCGGAGATGAGGGTATGGATAACAATTGCCCTTCAAGTTTATAAGTTTATTTCAGTGTGTGCTATGCATTTTAATAGGAACCACCCTCTCTTTATCGAACACCTTTTCGAAGTTGACCACTAAATCATGAGCCTATGAGGATCAACCTGTAACAAATATTAAATTTAAAAAGGCAGTGTGTTTATTAGAAACTATAAACTACAGAGGTTTATAATTCAAGGCATGTATTGAAATTGAAGCAATAAAACCTTGGAATATTCTAACCCTACACATTTCCCTCCAAAAACAACAACGCACATGAACATCACATTCCACACCAAAAAATGTAACTCCCTCTGTGATGAATGAACAATCAGTATGCTCAATATTACCTTACTGTCTTAACACCTACATACCCCCCTCTGCTAGCCACTGAAAAAAATAAGGCCCCCGCCATTTTTTTTCTGCCGCTTTTTAAGAATGCAGCAACCCAATTAACCACCTCATTCAGAAATTGCTTATTGCATAAATAATAGTGCATTTTCTGGTGCTGTTTGAGAAGCACTTTTGTAAAGAGTCTCTTTTACAAATGATTTGAATCTGTGGTCTATGTTTTTACTGTCACTTCTTTCTGCATGTCATTTATTTGAACTTAAGTTGTCCCGGATTGAAATATGCGATGTTTTAAGCAACACTACACTGATTTCTTTCCTGCAGAAACAAAGACAGAATGTTCTCCTGATTTTTGCTCAAAAAGGTAACAAATTTTGCTTCTTAGTCCAAAAAGGCCAGAATGGACAAAGATTTTTTTTCCTTGTTTATCTGGGCCTAAATAGATCAGGAGAGCATTATCTCTAATAACCTGAATTTCACGTTCACTATATTCAAAGAAGGTAAGTTGTGGGCTGCCTTACATAACTTCACGGTACCCATTTCTACCTACAAATGGAACACATATTGACAAATATGACAAATGAGCTCATTAATATGTGTATGTATATACCATCACAATTTTAATGGTATAACTTGTGGCCACCACTTACCACATACCAAGAAGTGTCACAAAATCCGACTTGTTGTCACCCCCCTGGTCAATGTTCACTTTTTTTTGTAAATGTGGACAAGCAGACATACCTCATACATACAATCCTAAAAGGGCATCCAACTAACGCAGAGTGTGCCTTTACATCTATAGCTGAGTTTCACAAAATTGTAATTAACCACATAGAGATCATTAGTAGCTACACTACTTTTAACAACAAATTCACCATACAAAAAACGCATCATTGAGAAAAAGAGGGTATGTAGTCTATTGAATTTATTGAGTCCCCTTATAATTCATGCAACAAAGACACAGCATCCCAAAGTTGCTTTGTCTGGCCTCTGGTGTGTACTCCTGATATGTGACTGGGTCCATTCCACTGGTGTATCTATCAGCCCGTTCAAGTCTCTCTTTGATTTATAGGGTCTAGTTCATCTGCCTCTAGTATACTTATGAGTTCACCTGTGTTGTCTATGTTGGTCAGCAGGTCGGGCAGATTCTTTCTCCTTTGAGTGAGTTCTGTTCGAGAGTTGGTCAACAAAAACCCAAATGGTAACATTATGAAGTTGTGGAAGTTGCAGCTTTAAAATCCTCTACGGTATTTTCGTGAAAAAAAGAAACGTGTGTTTAGTATGTATGAAGATATCCATAGATATAAAGGTGTTGTTCTACATACAGTAACAGGGCTAAATGTGTAGTGTGTGAACTTTCCAGAGAATTGTGGGGGTATTTGTATGTAGAAATGATACATTGTGGGGTTATTATACAATTTGTGGGTGATTTTCTGACATTGTGGGGTTATTCCTCAGAGTGACTACTACTTTGTCATATATGGAACAAGGTGAACTCGTTTTTACGCAATGCGTAAAAATATGTCCCAGCCGAATATCGCAATCCTAACATGCACCCAAATGCAAATAAAATGTAGGATGTCTCCACAATGAACCCTACCCGTCCCCTCCCCGACAACCCCACCCTGTCCTCCCCAACACACCCCACCCCTCCACGAGCACCCACCCACTCCCCAAGACACACTTACCCACCACTCCCCAAGACACGTACCCTCCCCTACTCCCAACCCCTTCCCCACCCCCCGACACCCCACCCCTCCCGTGTCTCCAATGTCCAGGTAATCTAGTATTGAGGTTTATTCTGTAAAGAGTAGAAAAGATGATTTTTCTAGTTTAGTAACCTTTATAGGACTGTTGGCGCAATCGAGGAGGGCTAAGAAAATTATTAAGTCAGTAAACAAAATGAAAAAACTGTAAAATTCTAAAAGGTCTAAAAAGTGTCTTTTTTTAAGAGAAAAAAATTGTTACTATAACGAAATTCATCTATCTTTAGGAAAAAAAAAGTTAGAAAAAAAATGACTTTTTAAGAGATTTTTTTAGTAGAACCCCCACAATGTAGCTTTTGTAAATTTGGGGGTGTTGTGTGGCATACAATGTGTTGCGAGTGCAATTCAAGGCAAATGCAGGAGAAGGGGGGTGAGGAAATGCCCAAATCCGAACAGCAACAAACGACCTGCACTTCCGCGAACCCCGAGTGCTAGTCTGTTTCAACGACTTAACGGTAGGAGGGCGTTCTTACGCATATTCAACGGGCACACACAGAACTGACTAAAGGCTAGGCCTGGTCACGAATACTTTAAAGCTAAATGACCGTGTGGAAATTGCACTGTTTTACAGCGAGGTTAATCAACTACCTCGACGATTTTTGATGTCAATAATATTTTCTTAAATTATCATGATATTACGAAGATCTTTTGGTGAAGGTTTAAGAGCGATTTTGTAATGTCAGGACAGAGACAGAGACTGCCATAGTAAATGCACCA
>JAMKCH010006163.1:0-66893 GCA_023653785.1 Ophioderma brevispina
TTTTTCACCTCCAACACTTAAGTGTATAAGGGGGGTCCATGTGGAACCATCATTTTGCTTTTCGTGCGCCGTGTTTTAACGCTAAATTATTTTTGCCCAAAATGTTATGTAATTGTCAAACTATCAGTCGCGCATATTTTGGTAGGAAAAAATCAAATCGGTCATGGCCTTTTATTCTAATTAGCATAAATAAGCATTTTGGTGATGCTATTCAGAACTTGTTTTGCACCTTAAATCGTACTGGAGCAACTGTTTTTCCATTTTTATTGCAGCAATCTAAATGTATTTATTTTCTCCTATTTGACTTGGGGTCATTGAAGGGCACTACCGGCAAAATTGCTAAAAATCTTTAAAAAAAACTCAGATCTGCTTAACCCTCGTCTTACCCAAGGGGGTGGTTATCGCCCCTATTGAACTTCGCTTCGGTGCACTAAAATGCCAAAAACCTTCGTAAAAGGCTTCTAGGTAATCATTCTCTCATCCTTTCCGGTGATTTTAGCGAAAAAGAAATGCGAAGGTAGCACCTTAACCGGGGATAGGGTATGCCGTCAAAGTCGAAGGGTATAAGGGGAAGGGGGTGGTTGCCATCCAAGGATATTTTATGATGCATTTTTGTAAATATTATGCACAGTATGGCTCTAAAACTCTATGTTTATGTAAAACTAGCCAATTGCCATAATTGAGAGCTGAAAACCGCCTGAAAATCCGATATTCCTGCGTTTTGTAGCGCAAAATTGGATTTTCGCCTATTTCCTGTGGAAAATGCCAATTTTGCCGACTCGCGGAATTGATGACGCCATACTAGGCATGCTGGTACTTATTCTGGTATCAATGGAAAGAGGAGAACCATAGCTATCAACTGGTATCAAAATTATAAGCATCGGGTGCTTTATAACGAATTCTCGAGGGTGGTGGTAAGCCCCCCGGTAAACCGTGTTACAAAGGTTTGGTAAGACGAGGGTTAATGCATTATAGCATGATATTGACATTTGCACAGATTACTGCATATTAGGCGATGTCAATGCACATCGTTACAGACTGCCTATATTTGTCAAAAAGTGATTTTTTTTTTACTTTTTAAATTTTCTGATTCATTGACTCAACATTTTGTTTTTCGGCGGCTAGACTTTTTTGGGGGCTAGTCTATGGGCCTTAAAATTCGAGTTTTGTTGCACCCACCTGGTGATTAAATTTCCCACACATCACCTAGAAGGGGTGTCCCCCTTAATAGCATTAGGTACGCTTACATGATTCAAATAATTACAAGAATAATTTCATGACCATAATTTAATGACCATAGTGGATCTCCATCGTTATCACCTGCTCATTAGAGTCTAGTCGTAGTACCCCTGAGAGTCCCCTGCCCAAGACCTTGTTCACTAAGTGTTAAAATAGACCGATTATTATTGATGGTATTGATCTAGTAAATTATAGGTTGTTCTCTGCATAAATTTTCAAAGATGGATTCAGCTCAGACCTAAGACTTATAGATTAAAGGTGCATTTCACGATCCAGCATCTTCATTTGCATTTATGGTTTACTAGTTTGTAATTTCTGTCCCTTTAAAAACAGAAAATACAGGCTACACAACCTATACAGGAACCACAGCAGCCAACAAAGTCCCGCTGTGCATGGATTACACCAACATCAGGTCACGCACTGCTGCCATTTCAAAACACGGACATTTACTTCGCATTTCCCAAGAAAAATGGATGACCGTGTAGGATTTTTTTTGTCTAAAATGGTTCCTTTTATACCATCCAAAACCGTTCAACAGAAAAAATTCTAACCGGTCACATATGTTTGTTTTAAAACCTAATAATTAAACCGAATATCAAATTTCCACAGACGCCTACTAAAGTCTGTTGAAGATACTCTTATTTGAACAATGACACTCATAACAATAGCTCAGCGAGATGTTGTCGGCTGCTGTGTACAGGAACACAGCCTACGATTCCAATTCAATTTATGTTTGACGACCCGAGGTGTCGGAAACAAATTTCTCTAGAAGAAATCGAAACATTTATTTTAATCGAACGACTACAAACTGCCAATGGTTTCTTTTGTGATGCCCATCAAGACTCAAAACAGGTTTATTTTTTATTAGTTGTCTCAGCAGTTTACCTCCCATAAAATTCTTTATAGGTCGTTGGCCTGTCATCATTACACAGTCGAGGAACTCGACTGTGTTTTGTTTCTGTACGGTTTCTTTACACATTCCTCGACTGTGTCTTTCTCACAGGGTTTTGTGTACATAGACAGCTCGATCATTTTTTTTTTTTTTTTTTTTAAACAGGGCCATACGCAGGATTTATTTTTTGAGGGTGCGGAACTTCGAAAAAGTGGACTTTTTTTTTAAAGTGGACCTTTTTTGGTAAAGTGGACCTAACACCCCCTAAATGGTTCCTTTTGGATTTTTGAACAAAAAAAACCCTTTTACCCCTTTGTGGGATTTGGGGGTGCGACCGCATAACCCACCCCACCCCGCGTACGGGCCTGATTCGAAATATTATAACTAGTCGAAGACAGGCATTTAATTTATATTATACGAAGGATATTTGTCATAAAAAAAAACAAAAATTAAAAATTTCTAGAAAAATTCGTCCATGGTTTCAAAATGCAACAAAACTAGCAAATTAATGAAAATTTGGCTGAAAATCCAAGATGGCAGCAGTGAAGCGTATAAGAAAATTAAGTGCAAGACATTGACATGTTTTATATGAAATATTGTTGGATAATGATTACTTTAAGACTCTAAAAATTGAAGAAAAAATCGTCTTTGATTTCGAAATCCACAAAATCTTGGAAAATTGGTCAAAAATCCAAAATGGCGGATATGCATTAAATGATCAGGGCAGAACCCTGTGTTCTTCTGTACGGTTTCTTTCTTTGCACAGTCGAGTTCCTCGACTGTGTGTTTCTTCTGTAAGTTTCCTTTTAATACGTCAGCTACTTTGAAAAATGGCTCTATTTTTCGAGTTAGGGTAGGTGGTCGCGTAGAAAAATGCAAATGGTACCAGGTATTGGGGACGTAATGTGTGGATTATCACCTGGGTGGATGTCGAAATCAGAAGTGGTGCAATTCTTTTTTATGGGCCAAAAAAGGTCAACATTGACCCAAATAAGGTAAAAATCATAGACTTCATATTGAAATGTGATTTCCCCCACTATATAGCTGTAGATTCATGAAGAATATGAATGTTGGAATGTGGGGTTAATTTTGACCCCAGAAAGGACCAAAAAGGGGTCAAAATTGACCCAAATAAGGTAGAAATCATAGAATGGTGATCCAACTTCATATTAATGTAATAGTATTCAATTTTCCCCACTATATAGTTGAGCGGTTAAGGGGGATTTTCTGCCAGAATCGTTCAATTTTTGAAGAAAGCATGAAACTTTGTACATAACTTCGATAGCATCAGAGGTTCCGAAAAAAAAATAGACGCAAAAATATTACACCCCCTGGTGGCCGCCATATTGAATTCCAAAATGGCCGCCAAAATCACATTTTTTTGGACATATCTTTAATTCTACAGCAACTAAAACCAAATTTGAGGTGTCTAAACCTATGTTTTTGATACCAATGAACCTCTTGGTGATCTCAGAATTTTATTTGGAGGCTGCCATTTTGAATTTCAAGATGGCTGCATGAAATTTTCAAAATGGCTGTCAAATTTGCCATTTTTAGCCATATTTCCAGTTCTGTAGCAGTTCTGATTAAAGTTCAGGTGTCTATATCTATGTTTTTCATACCCAGGAACTTTCAGTGATCATAAGTTGTTTTTCAGGTAAAAAATAGACCCAAAAATATTACGCCCCCTGGTGGCCGCCATATTAAATTCCAAAATGGCCGCCAAAATAATTGGTTTTTTTTAGCCATAATTCTTTTTCTACAGCACCTAGAGGCAAGATTCAAGTGTCTATACCTATGTTTTTGATACCAAGGAACCCTTCGGTGGTCTTATAAATTTCATCCAATGGTTCCATCATTGAATTTTTAAGATGGCCGCCATAATTGGCCAATTCGATGAATTTGAGACGTCAACTGGTCGCAAAAGCCGATAATTTCACGGATTCTCGTGATATGTAAGAGGTGCCACTGCCTACGGGAAAGACTTTTCGGGAGGTTAAACCATGGGCTTCCTCCAAGCTCAAGAACATGAGCGGATAAAGTTGCACCTCCGGCAACTAAGACCACGGCCTCTCAAGCGTCAGGGCAAGGCAGGAAGTAAATGAAGGGGCGAAACACCCCGCTCGCCTCTCCCCCCAATCCACGAGGGCTGCTCAGCGGCAGCCGCTACCCCGCAATACCAGGAGCTAATCAGGCCCCTCAGTAACCATGATAATGCACCGGCGGTAAATAGGCGGTAAAACTCTGTGGTAAATGGGCGAGGTGTAAGGGCAGCGACAAAGGTCGGGGTCAATCCAAGGGTTTTGTGGTGGTGCAAGGTGCCGAAGCCAGGTGTTGGGCTTGAGTATAGTGTCCTCCGGGCTCACAGTGCCGGGAACACGCAACATTAGCAATCTCTTCACGTCAACATGAGGCTTCATCGCTTTATTCCGTTGCTCGGACTATGGACCCTCAGACTATGAAACCTGGCGGACTTTGATTACTTCCACACCGGTCGCCTATGACTAACTCAGGTACAGTCTCTCTTGCCACCTAGTGGGTGGGCGGTCATCTCAGAATTCGCAAGGCATCGCAGGCAGTGACCGTCGGACCTTGGGGTTCTGCACTGTAACCCAAAGATACTGTATCAAGAGTTTTGGCGGTCTACCCCATTCTGAGGGTGATGTTATGCTAGTCATAAGTTCCATATAGACACTACCAATTGGGACAAGCTACGGCGGGGAAATACCGCTAGCTTTGTTGGACTAACGTGCCATGATATGCCTCTCGCATCCATTCAAGAATGTCTTCTATCCACCATTTTTAACTACAAAATATCGGGGCAGTGGATGCAGGAAAGCTTTTACAGGTTTATCTGTACCCGCATGCACATCTCATATGGAGACCCTGGACACAATACTCGGGGGTCCTCGTCCATGCAACCTTGCCATCAACAATGCACTCGGTCTGTGGGCATATCTTTCTTCCCACTTAGAGGCAGCTGGCGCACTCTAACGCAGTAGAAAGTAATCTTGGTCAATGCGACACAGATGACGGTAACGACATACATCATTACAAGGCTTAGCCAGCCGGCCGTGTAGGCCGTGTTTTACGGTCGGCGCTAAATTCCGAATTTCACGGCCTATTTTTGTTGCACGTCTTTTGGATGGCCGTGCATTCTTTTCTCTTTGTGTATTTATAGTTGCTTAATTTTTCATCATGTTGTGAAATTTCCAACTTTCCAACAACTTCGGCCTTGTGTGCGGCAAGATCTATAAGTTTCAATGCTCTCCAATCCTCCCAAATATCCGCGCTATTGCCGAGCTGTGCCTTGTAAGCCCTAATTTGCATTTATATATTCTTTGATGTGGCATATCTCTAATCGCATGTGCACGGGGCCAGTAGACTGCTTCAACAACCGAATTACACTATATAATGAACATAATCAACTTACAATATATATAGCCTGTACTGTTATTTTAGTTTTTATAAATATTTTTTTATTTTTTTTATTTTTTTTATCTTTTTTATTCTTATTATGTTTTTTTTTATTAGTCTTTTTTTTTTTGTTTCTATTGGCTAAATATAATTTCTATGGTGTTTTCTAATTGATTGTAAACAATGATGATTGCTTGAACATGAACCAACTACTGATGGACTTTAAATTTGGTGGGTGATAGTCCTTTAATTAGTTCCCTAATACTTACCTATACTTGCTTACACCGTGAATAGATGAGCATTCATAATGACATAATTTGCCTATTCTATCAAAAAAGATATGAAGATTTCACTGTACCTCATGAATGTCATGACCAATGGACTTCAAACTTGGTAGGATGCTAGACTTGCACTGTTGGGTTACATTCACTGAATATATTGATATTATAATAACTCTAATTTGCATATTTTGATCAAAAGGAGAATATTCATCTCTACCTCATGAATACCATAATCAGTGAACTTTCAAACTGCTGAATATATTGGTATAATATTGAGCTAATTTGCTATATTATACAAAATGAGATAAATTCACTCTGTCTCATGTATTAACCCTCGTCTACCGAAGGGGGGTGGTACCCCCCCCCTTCAGGTTTTTTCCCCGCGCTTGCTAAAACCCCCTTTTTTGGTGCGAAATTATTTAATGTATTGTCAATTGACCTGTTCCGCTCCTTTTATCGCAAAACAACATCCACCGGGGTATAAGGTATGCGATACAGGGTGATCCCTAAAGTAAGGAGGGGGGGGGGTGGTGAACCACCCCCCCGAAGAGAGTACCATACATCCTAACACATACAGGAACATCTACAGACACTTGTGATTTGTGTAGCCAATAGATAGCTTATTGTCCTCTTCTGTCCATTGATATCCTAAATTTAGTACCCCCAACATGCCTAGCATTACTTCACAATGACGTCATAAAGTTGCATCCGCCAGCACAACTGGCGCATTTCCATAGACACACCCAGTGAACTTAAATTTTTTCGGGCCAAAAAGGTAGGAAATTAGATTTTCATGGATGGGGGGGGGGGGGGGGGGGGGGGCGGGTGTTTTTGACTCTAACTTGAGGGAATGACTATTTTTATATAATGACACATTTAGACTATAATAAGGTGTTTGAGTCGCTAAAATTGCGAAATATCAATTTCCACCCTATTTCAGTATTTTCGTACTTTCCTCAACGTATGACTTCATGGTGACGTCATCATGGTGATGTTATACTATTTTGGTACCAATGGAAGAAGAAACTCTAAGCTTATCCTTTGGTAACCAAATTTACAGGAATCGGGTGTTCATTAACGAAATCATCAGGGGGGGTGGGTAACGGCACCCGCCCCCCCCTTCGGAGTTTTGTTACAAAAAAACGGTTCAGGTAGACTAGGTTACATCCAAAGAACTTCACGCTTGGTAAGATGCCAGACCTAAACTTTTTGGTTACATTCTCTGAATATATGGGTATTATAATAACCCTAAATTTTGGGGCATATTTTTGTGGGCAAAGGAAAGATTTCACTCTACCTTCATGAAATACAATCCATATACTTCAATACTTGGTAGGATGCTAGACTTATACTACTTTTTTACATTCTTGAATGTTTGGGTATTATTATAACACTAAGTTCCATATTTTGGCAAATGAATAAAAAATTCACTCAACCTCACAATACCCAATAACAAAGACCTTCAACTTGTAGTTTGCTAGACCTTTTTATTCACGAAGACCATCAAGTGGTATTATAATGTACATGGAATTTGTCATTTTTAATCGAAAATCCTTAGATTAATAATGCGGCATTAAATACAACTACGATTCATTTAACTGAGTACATATCCCCGCGCTAACTACCGGTCATTGGAGTAATATTGAAACCTTGTAGATTTTACATGAAAGGTGCTATTTCATAAAGGTTGGGTCAAATTCGGGACAACTTGGGTGTTAGGGTTAACTAGCCGCTGACTCCTCAATCGAATTAAACGTCGTCGCTCCTCGCTTGTGATGTTGGCTGCTAACAAAAAGGTAGCACCCGCAATTTTTTATTTTACACACCCATTCTCCAATCCTGCCTTAAGTCTCTTGTACATCACCAAGAAGCCCAGTCTCTGCAAGGAGTACTCTTAGAGTGGTGCATGCACGAAGTCTTGCTCTGATAGCGTCCCCAGCGTCAACGAAGATAAAGGCGTCGTCAGTGAATGGTAAAACTACCTCTTCAGTTTTGCAGTTTGCTGGTCATTTTGTAGAGGCAACAGCGTCTCCATGTGGACCTATTTTCCTCCGCCGTGAATCACCGGCTTCCGGCGTACTCGTGGCGTCCAAGATCCCCTCCCAGTTGCGATGATACCAAGAGTCTTCGAGAAGGGTTGTCAGATCCGACAACTGACTGTTTCTGCAGGAAGCGTCCATTCTGCTATCGCTGTGGTTCCCCACGGCTTCTAGAGCTTTTAGTCAGGGACGTCATGTCTTTCTCCCTAAGGACGGGGATCTGGTAAGCGGTCCTGCAGCCGACACGCTTCGACCCAGGGTATACCTTCCGCGCTCTCAACCTGACTGTCTGACGCATTTCTGGCCTAAATTGTACATTCTGACGAGACTTCCTGAACGACTACTGCGCTCCTTGCTCAGCAGGCCGGAGAATCTTACGATTCTCGACTCCGCCGGTTCTATAGATGGTGCGCCAATTGAGAGATCGATCCGCTGCCTGGCGCTCTGTAGGCACATGGGAATTTTTCATCGACGGGTTTGGTGACCAAATGTAGTCGATGTGGCTGACCTACCGTGATTGGGGCACTCCGTCGGGGTTTTAAGCCGACTCAGTTGTCTCTAATATTCGATTCCTCACAAATCGCTGTATAGTCATGTTTTCCGGCACTTTACCGTCGGTTTGTTCATCTCGTTCCGAGTGGGACCCTGCCGCTAGTGCTGCAGGTCTTAGCGTCTTAGGAATTTGAGCATGAATTTGAGCCACTAGTGAATGTCCAGTCCTCCTTGATCTGGCTAGGAAGACGGCTTTTCGTGGCATCGCCTAGCGGCGACGGGGTTCCAAAATGCATGCCTTATATGCATTGTCGAAATAATGGCGTGTCGCATTTCCTCTCACGGGCGGGTTTTCTCACCAAGAACCAGACCTTGCCTGTTACGCGCTACAAACCCAGTGTTTTTCTCCAGGACCAGGCATTACCGCGGGATGGGGTCTGAGAAATTCCCTTGGTGGCCACACTAAAGTGGTATCAAGCATACTGAAAAGCTTTGGAGACAAAACCGGTTTTCATCTCCTCGGCTCTCTCCCTTAAATCCTTAACTGCCAGTTTGTCACTTTATTAATCACGAGCGGACCCTTTCTTGTGCTTATAGGAATTCGCTCCTAGATCTAACAAACACAAATACCGCTCCGTACCTTTTGTGGTGATCGTCATGTTGTTAGTCATTTTCCTCTATGGGACTAAGGGATATAGCGCAGCAGCGTGAAGAGGAGCTGATGCTACTGCATCAACTGTGAGCCGGTAGAAGTGGGGCACAATCCAGACCTGTAGGTAAGTCTCTCGGTGAGAGACGGGTACATATAACTCTAGAGCCTCTTCCCTTTCCTTCTTTCCACCGCCTGAGACTACTATTGGGATACTGTGGCTAAATTAAGGTTGGCTGATGGTAGCTACGCGCATTCGGGAGGCAGGCACCCCCCCCCCCCAAAACCCCCAAAAAAAAAAAAAGGAGGTCCCGATATGAAATGAACATGGTGGATAAGGACTCGTCTCCAAACCCAGTGGCATTCGGTGATCCCCTGAATCAATATGGGGTCTTTGGTTGAGAGAGAGCCAAATTGGTGCCATCAAAATTTGAGTTTCGCGAATGACAAATTTACGAAATTTTGGCAAAATGGGGTCTTGGTGAGTTTTTTGCAAAATTTTCTAAAGCAAATAGAAGTCTTTGGGTGATAGGTCTAAAATTTGATGATATTGTCGTGGGTGACAACGAATTGATTCTTAAAACAGCCGTACATACGCGTCACTTCCAAGATGGGAGGTCCCCCGCTGGTAGCTATGCGAGTATCCAGCGGTATAATTTCCCATCTGCACGAAGTGAAAGGGGCATACGCTAGCGATCAACACCTACCCTGTCGTGACCTTAAGACTCAGCCACAATGTTTATCACACCTGCAAGGGTGTCGGGAAATTGTATTCTTTGCCTTATTTGGAGAAACAATTGGGTTAAGGACGATTCACTGTGCGATTCACCGCGTTTTGGCGGTTAACCATCCGATAATTAGTGCGCACTGCCGGTGGACTAATTTCACGGTAGCATATGTTTTATATATGTTCTGTTCGGGCCCAAACGAGACGTAACTGCTAGAAATCTGTATTTTAATCAATATTTTTGAATTAAAAATCTTTCCGCCATCTTGAAATCCAATATGGTAGCCACTTGAAAAACAACTTTTGATCACTGAAGTTCCTGTGTATGAAAAACATAGATATAGACCCCTGAACTTTAATCAGAACTGCTACAGAACTGGAAATATGGCTAAAATGGCAAATTTGACAGCCATTTTGAAAATTTTATGCGGCCATCTTGAAATTCAATATGACAGCCTCCAAATAAAATTCTGATATCACCAAGAGGTTCATTGGTATCAAAAACATAGGTTTAGACACTTCAAATTTGGTTTTAGTTGCTGTAGAATTAAAGATATGTCAAAAAAATTGTGATTTCGGCAGCCATTTTGGAATTCAATATGGCGGCCACCAGGGGGCGTAATATTTTTGGGTCTATTTTTTTTCGGAACCTCTGATGCTATAGAAGTCATGTACCAAGTTTCATGCTTTCTTCAAAAAATGAACGATTCTCATGCTTAACAGCTCTACTAATATAGCTGTAGATTCAAGAGGAATTTGAATGTTGGAATCTGGGGTTATTTTTGACCCAAGAAAGGGCCCAAAAAATTATAGAATGGTGATGTATTTATTCCATCGTAATTTCAAAATGTAATAGTAGTTCATTTGTCCCACTATAGCTGTAGATTGAAGAATTTGAATGTTGGAATTTGGGGTCAAAATTGACCCCAGAAATGGCCCAAAGGTTAAAAATTGACTTAAAATGGGTAAAAACAGGGAAAATGGTATTTGGAATGCATATGTTTCAATATTAACCCTCGTCCAACAAAGGGTTTCTCTACTACGTTCAATTAAAAATTTAAATTTAAAACCTATATTCACTTTTATTAGTAGTAACATCCAAAATTGAAAACTTTGGAATAATAATGGTTAAATTACACCCAATATGATCAAAACAAATAATGCTCGATTTACATATCTGCAGGCTTGCTCTGTTAAAATGGTTAAAATTAGGCTTGTAAACAGGGGAGGGGCGGTGGGGGATGACGCTCCCATTCCCAAAAGCCCCATAACCCCTAGAAGAGCTTGAAAAGGCCAAAAATATGTTTTGCTGAGCGATAAAAATAGGGTTAATGCTTTTTTGTTGAAAAAAGTGTAAATATTTAGGTCAAAAGTCCACTTTTGCCAATTTTTCTCCCCTTTGTAATTTTTTTGGGGGGGGCCAAATTTGCCCCCTTTGTAATTTTTGGGGAAGTCCTCTTTTTCGCCCCTTACTGATATTTACTGATCCTTCTACTGAAATTCGCAATGAAAAACTTTGAAAAGGGATCAAAATGGTCCAACCCAATTGGTAAAAATTTAACCCAATACGCCACAATTTCAGTCATTTTTCCTGAAACTAGGTAAAAACAATTGTATCCAGTAGGAGAAACAGTTGGTCTTTCAGAATGAAAGCTATCCTAAAATGTTGTTAAATCTGATCGTTTGGTTTATTTCTGCCCTGAAATGATCGCAACTGTTTTACTATTATGGTTAAGTATATAATATGATAGTCCGTTGTCTCCAGGGCAACTAAGATTGCCTTCTACAGGCCTGTGTGGAAATCATCTTACTGTATGGTGCAGAAACATTGACAATGAAGGGGGAGCTGCAGGACCTTTTAAATGGCACTTATACCAGGCAACTCATGCGAGTTGAAAATATCTCCCGGAAAAAAGAATCCTACCGAACATCGGATCTATGGTGAAATACCTCCAATCTCCACAATTGTGGCACAGAAGAGATCACATTTCGGTGGGCATTGCTTTCAAGTCAAGGACCAGATTATATCCGACCTTTATTCTGTGGAGTCTTCCATCTCCAAGTAGACATAGCAGATCACTAACTTACTTTGATATGCTATGCAGCAGAGATACCAGCTTTACTTTGAAGTGTGAGCAGCAATGCGTGATAAAATCATTTTGCAAAGAAGTACGCCACGGATTTCGACAAAAGTCGAAAGATGATGATAATATTGTCCACCTTTGCCAACATGGCAATCGTTTCGTCTATGTGGTTGCCAGCTGACAAAAGTGCAAACATTTGTCTATTCCAGTTGCTTCTCAAAAGTTTAATTGCCCAATTTTAGCTTTTAATTCACACTCTTTTGGGGTATTTTTTGAACTCTTTTTGGCCCTTTTTAGGGTCAGTTTTGGAGTCAAATTTATTAATCCTATCACGACCAAAACTCACTAAAACTCAATGAGCTGCATATAAGTGTAATGATTACCTTGCCATTCTTAACTTTTTACTGACTCATATTTTGAACTCCAGTTTCCAACATTGAAATTCTTCTTGAATCTACTGCTATAGAGTGGAGAAAATGAAATACTACTGCATTTTAATATAAAATTGGAATAAATACATCACCATTCTATGATTTTTACCTTATTTGATTTGAAACCCTTTTTTACCCTTCTGGGGTCAAATTTGACCCTAGATTCCAACATTCCAATTCTTGTTGAATCTTCTGCTATAGAGTTAAATACTAGCTTAAATGGGAATAAATACATCACCATCTATGATTTTTACCTCATTTGTGTCAATTTTAACCCTTTTGCCCTTTCTGGGGTCAATTTTTACCCCAGATTCCAACATTCAAATTCTTCTTGAATCCACGGCTATAGAGTGGGGAAAATTAAATACTATTACATTTTAATATCAAGTTGGAATAAATACATCACCATTCTACGATTGTTATTTGGGTCAATTTTTACCTTTTTTTGGCACATAAAAAATTGCACCACTTCTGATTTCTACATCCACCCAGGCGATGATGCCCACATATGTACCTAACATGTGGTAGCAATGAAATTTTTCTACTCTTCTACCTACCCCTCGGTTCCCAAAACAGGTCCGGGCTGACCTACTATTTGCACAGTCGAGGAACTCGACTGTGTTTTTCTTCTGTACGGTTTCTTTCTTTCGATCTTCTTCTTTCTGTCAAAATTTCAAACTGCTGCTTCTCCTACAGATTACATAGTATGATCACGTGACTCATGTATGTGGTGTAGTTTGACACCCCTACAAAATGGTTTTTTCAAAGTTCATTTGGGGTCACAAGGGTCAATGACCTGATTTCCATAAATTGCTACTTCTTTTAAAATGTCATTAAAGGGCAATTTTTCCGGCATGAGTTTAAAATATCTTTAAAAATCATATCTACAATATGCGAGGTAGTACATTGATGCTACTTGCACAGATGTATGTTATAAATTCCATACACGTCAATGGAGGTCATTCAGGGGTCAAATGTCAAATTTTCAAAATGGTCCGATTGAACTTAAGTTTTGCTGAAATGATCCTTATGACATTCTAAACATATTTGTAATATTTTGATAAAACGTCATCAAGAGGTCAAAGGTCAAATTTTCAGAATGCACCGATTGAGCTAAAATTTGACTGATATGATCCTTATGACATTCTAAGAATGTTGAAAATATTTTCGAGATCAGAGGTCATTAAGAGGTCAAAAGTCAAATTTTCGAGATGTTCCGATTGAGCTGAAATGTGAAATGATATTATTCGAGATCAAATATTTTCGAGATCAAAGGTCGTTTAGGGTCAAAGTTCACAACGTCGACTGTGCTCAGATCTGTTTTTCTTCTGTACGGTTTTTTTCTTTCTTTTTTCTGTCAACATGCTAATATCTCAGACATGCAACATTCCATATTGACCAAAACTGGTGACAAGGACAAGTACATACACACAAACTTTTGGCATGACCAGATGGTGTCAAAGGTCACGATAGGGTCACAAGCGTCAACAATGTTCCCATGCAATCTAGAATTAGCTCAACTCTCAAAACTATACTGTCATCTTGTAGGACTAGATCAACAATACAAACAAAGTCAATTATACTTTGTCATATGACGCATGATTTAGGGTCAGATGTCAAAATACTCAAATTATGTTACAACTTCTACAGATATTACATAGATATGATCACCTTACTCCTGTTGTGGGGTGAGTTTGACCACCCCCCCTACAAAATAACTTATGAAATTTTGATCAAAGGAGGTCATCTGTGTCACTAGGTCAACACTTTACTGTGTGTAAGATTTAAAACAAGGTCAACAGAAATTCTTTTTAGAGCCTCCTGTAGAACTTGATGAAAGTTCAATAATGTCAATATCATGAACCCCACACTTTAACGATGGTTGAGGGGTCCAAAAGGTGAAATACTCAAATTACGTTGCACTTACAAATCACTACGCCTACAGATTACATAGTATGATCACGGGCACTAGTTTAACATCCCCTACAAAAGTTACTTGACATGATATTTATGTCTTGGTCCATATGGGGATCACAGGGGTTCAAAAGTGTCATTTTTACAAATATGCTACTCCTCCCACAGATAACAAATCAAACATATGTTACACTTCACAGCACTACTTACTTCTACAGATTCTATCATAGTAATGATCAGTGACTCATGTATGGGTTGTAGTTTGACATCTCCTACAAAAGTTATCTTAAATGAAATGTGATCAAAGGTCATGTGAGGGCACTAAGGTTTAAACAACCTTTACTGTTTGTAAAATTTAAACAAGTCAATCGAAAATCCTCTTTAAACTATCTTTAGGACTTTGATGAGATGGTCACCCAAAGTCAATCATGACCCTTTCACTTGACCCATGGCTTTGGGGTCAAAGGTCAAAATCCTTAAAATTACGTTGCACTTCAAATCACTACTCCTACAGATTACGCAGTATGATCTCGTGGTGTAGTTTGCCATCCCCTACAAAAGTTATTTAATGAAATTTTGATCAAAGGTCATCTGGGGTCACAGGGGCAAAAGTTCATTTTTACAAAATATGCTACTCCTTCTACAGAAAACATTGTATGGTCACTTGACTTATGAAACAGCTCGAGACACTTCACCAGAGTTGTGCTCGCCATGAGGTTAAAGGTCATTAAGGGGTCACTTCCGGTCTGAATACTTTCGACTGTGTTCAGATCTGTCTACAGATCTAGTTCTTCTTCTTCTTCTTCTTTCTGTCAACATGCCAATATCTCAGACATGGAACATTCCATATTGACCAAAAACTAGTAAAAAGGACAAGTACGTACATACAAACTTTTGAATTGACCAGATTGGTGTCAAAGATCACGATAGGGTTACAGGGGTAAACAACGTTAACCATGCAAATATCTAGAATAAGCTCAAATCTCAAAACTAATGCTGTAATGTTGTAGGACTTGATCAACACTACAAAAGTCATGACGCATGATTTAGGTGTCATATGTCAAAATACATCCAATTACGTTACTCTTCAAATCACTACTTCTTCTACAGATTACATAGTATGATCATGTGACTCATATATGTGGTGTAGTTTGACATACCCTACAAAAGTTATTTAATGAAATTTTGACCAAAGGTCATCTGGGGTCACTAAGGTCAAACTCCTTTACTGTGTGTAAAATTTAAAACAAGGTCAAATAGAAAATCTTTTTAGCCCATCCTGTAGGACTTGATGAGAGGTCAATAAAAGTCAATCATGACCCCATCACTTGACCTATGGTTTAGGGGTCAAAGGTCAAAGTACTTCAAATTACATTACACTTCTCCTTCTACAGATTACCGAGTATGATCACGTGACTCATGTATGTGGTGTAGTTTGACATCCTACAAAAGTAACTTAATTAAATTTCGATCAAAGGTAATTTGGGGTCACATGGGTCAAAAGTTCATTTTTACCAAATATGTTACTCCTACAGATAACATTGTATGGTCACTTGACTCAAACATATGAAGCAGCTTGAGACCCTTCGCCAAAATTGTGCTCGGCATGGGGGTCAAAGGTCATTAATGGGGTACTTCCTGTCTTAATGTGAAAGATCTTAATAAATCATCTATTCGTCGCTGGGCGGGAAAAACCTCATATGTAACTCCAGAGGTCAAATGCAAAACCACATATCTTAAAAGTGGGCCCCAGTGCTAAAACCTCATATGAGCATTTTGGTCACATCCAGTTCTAGCTTGAATTTCATACCAAATATGGTAGTAAATCATATTGCAGTTTATTTCAGAATCTGGAGTAAATAATCTTCTAAATATATTTAGAAAGGAAAACATTTCTTGTGTAAGGCATTATACCAAATTATTCAGTTTTTGGTGTCTCCCGAAAATGTTACATATGAGGTTTTGTCATGTTACCGTTTTTACTACAATGTGAGGTTTTGCTCTTAAAGGTCAAATGCACATATGAGGTTTTTCCCGCCCAGCGACACGATATGCAACGTTGCATGGTCATATGACTCATGCATATGAAGCAGCTTGAGACCCTTCACCAAAGTTGTGCTCGGCATGGGGGTCAAAGGTCATTAAGGGGTCACTTCCGGTCCGAGTACTCTCGACTGTGTTCAGATCTGCCTACAGATCTAGTTCTTCTTCTTTCTGTCAACATGCTAATATCTCAGATATACAACATGTCATATGGACCAAAACTGGTCACAAGAACAAGTACATGCACAGAAACTTTTGACATGACCCGATTGGTGCCAAAGGTCACGATAGGGTCACAGGGGTCAACAACGTTAACCATGCAAAAAATCTAGAATTAGCTCAAATCTCAAAACTAATGCAAAAAAAAAAAAAAAAAAAAAGCGACACGATATGCAACGTTGCATGGTCATATGACTCATGCATATGAAGCAGCTTGAGACCCTTCACCAAAGTTGTGCTCGGCATGGGGGTCAAAGGTCATTAAGGGGTCACTTCCGGTCCGAGTACTCTCGACTGTGTTCAGATCTGCCTACAGATCTAGTTGTTTTCTTTGGTGTCATGATTAACATTTAAATACCCGTCTCCGATTACTACTATTTTTTGGTAATTTTTAGTTCTTTGTTCTGTTCATTTTAATGTCTGCCAGTAATAAGTCTTTATAGTGTTTGTGTGTTCTGCTCCAAGATAGTAAAATCTGCTCATAAACATAAGAAATGTACATAATTCTTCTCCAAGAAGCTAGCATAATCCCTAATGTGATCTGCCAACTTCACCGCGAGTCTTTTGTAGACCATGGGCTTCGTGAAATAGGTGCTTCATATCATAATGACCCCATTTTCTCATATCTGTACCAATATCCTGGTTCCATAATGTGATCTTTGTATGTATTTTTGTGTATGTTACCATTGGTGCAATATCTGTTTTTTATTTTATTCAATATTTATTTATTGCCAACCTTTTTATGATATGTGTGTTTATAGGAGTACCGAACACTAAATAGGAGTACTGAAATGAAAAGGTATTCACTAGATGCAGTAACCAAGAAAATTCAACCCAGTCAATCAGGTCACGCAAACACACGTTATTTTCTTGTACTAGAGAAAACAATACAATCGCTGTGACCTCAATAGCTGGTCGAAAACGCTCCAAAAATGTCTAGTGGGGGACTGTAGTGCACAGATCTCATGTGAGTGTGCAAATCTGGATAAAACTGTGAATTTGGTACTCAAGACTTAATGCTTGATAATCAAAAAAATTGGTTTGATGGAAGCACTTGTCCACATACCCCTTCATGGCCCCCAGGCTTGGAGTTCAAGGTTACCAGGAGTACAAAATTTAAAATGTTCTGATTGTGCTGAAAAGTATGCCATGATGTTGCTCTGGTTGAAGGATTCCAAAAAGGTATAAATTATAACCACCTATGCTTTATATTTTGGAATATGGGTAAAACTGTAAAAAATTATGAAAAAGTTAATTTTGTTTTGTACAGGAGTCCAAAATTAAAATTGCTCCAATTTTTGTCAACGACGTGGTTCAAGTTGGTTCAGCTTATAGAAGAATTATAAAATAGTTTTGACTATCTTACTTACGTGTTTGTTATTAACCAAATGCGAATAAAGTCACCACTATTTGGCACTATTGATTCTAATGACCGTTGGACCTAGTTGTTGGATAACTGAAAACTAGCATAACAGATAAGGCAAACTATTCGTTATTCACCTTTAATGCTAGAAAAACAATTTGCCGCGCATATTCCCCGAATTAAAGCATATTTAACTTTGACCCATGTACACACCAAAAGGACTTTTCACTATTTTTAACAGTTTTACTCATAACACCAAACTATAAGCCATATATAGGGTAACTATAACCTTTTTTGAATCCTTGTAACCCGACTAACCACCATTGGTGCTTTTTTCAACACAATCGGAACATTTTAAATTTTTTTTTACCCCTGTGTAACCTTGAAACTCCACGCTGGGGGCCATGAGAGGGGGTGTGGTCCAGTGCTTCTCTCAATTTTAATGGATTGCAGTATGTCTGTATCAAAGTACTTGTGTGCAACAATCACATTTATCCGAAGCGCACCATTCTTTCACTACAGTCCCCTGCTAATATCCTGATTTGAGGTCAAAATACCTGATCATTATAAAATCATGTATTTTTGTTGCGTGAATGTCAACCAAACATATTTAGACCTCGTCTACCTGAGCCATTTTTGTAACAAAACTCCCGAAGGGGGGGGGGGGGGGGGGTTGTTTCCACCCCCACCCCCCCCCCCCCCCCTGATTTCGTTACTGACCCCCCGATTCCTGAAATTTTGGTACCAAAGGAGAGCTTAAGTTTCTTCTTTCCATTGGTACCCAAAATAAGTCTACATCCCCATTATGACGTCACCATGACGTCTATGTTGAGGAAAGTCTAAAATTACGGAATATAGGGTGGAAAATTGATATTTCCGCATTTTAGCGACTCAAACACCTTATTATAGCTCGAAAATGCTGTCATTATATAAAACTAGTCATTTCCCATCAAGTAGAGTCAAAAAAAAAAACCGCATGAAAATCTATTTTCCTAACGTTTTTGGGCGAAAAATTGAATTTTTCACTGTGGGGTCCTATGGAAATGGCAGTTTTGGCTGACATGCAAACTTTAATGACGTCAATTGTTTGTGAGTAATGCTAGGCTGTTGGTACTCATTTTTGGATCTGAAAGAGGAGGACATAGCTATCTATTGGTACCAAAATCAGTGTCTGTGATGTTCCTGTGGCGTATGTAGCAGTGTACTTCTCTTCCGAAGGGGGGGGGGGGTTACACCCACCCCCCCCTATCCATCATTTTCACTTTGGGATCACCCTGTATCTTAAGCCTATACCCCGTTGGATGTTTGTTTTTGGATGAAACGGAGGCGAACATGTCACTTGACAATTACATAAAATAATTTGCACCCAAAAAGGGGGTTTTAGCAAGCCGGGGAAAACCTTAAGGGGGGGGTGGGGGTTGGTAACCACCCCCCCCCCCCCCACAACGGTGGCAAGTAAAAGCAGGTCTCTACGGCGACCTTAATGAGATTGGTGGTTGGTGTTTTTGCCACATCCCATGCTAGGACTGGGGAATTGTCTATTGAAACTGCTGAGGAGGTGTCTGTTTTTGAGATCCTCATCCATAACCGGGATGATCCTCACAAAGAAGAATATCTATAGAATTTACTCTCGATTGGGTGGTCTGGTAACTCATAATGTTAGTGTTTTCTCCCTTGTCGAACAGATGGAAGAACCGTAGATGGAAATGGTATGCTAACGAGACCATTGTGAATCTTGAAAAACATAGTTCTCTGGTTAAGTAACCTTCTGGTGGCTAAGGAATCCCATTGAAGGCGTTGCAGCATCTGTGTGACACTAGCAGGTCTTTCGTAGTTGTTAAACACGAAACGAGCAGCTTGACGCTGCACTACTGCCTCTAACTTATTCACTTGCTCCGTACCTATGGATTCCAATAGGCGAGCCTATTCCAACTTGGTCGGACTAGTTCCTGATAGCTTTTGATTTGACTTTTTACTAAGCAGATTATAGGTTTTCTTTCTAAGGATCCCTAAGCCTTAAATAAGTGCTACGTGCGCTTGATGTAATATTTAGAACATGGTCTTTTTCCATCAAGTATGTTGATTTATGGTCCACCAAGTATTTGTGTTAGGGTGACTTTTCAATGCTATTACCATCAACCTCATAGGTGTGAGTTAAGGGGTTGGTTTTGCGGGTGATAGTGAGAGCCTCGCACTTAGCTGCATTAAAACATCATTTGCCATTGTCGCGCCCCTGGAACCTTTGTTCCAGATCCTCATTTAGAATAGCCGTCATTGGGGGGTACATTTTATCTCTCTATACAGGATACTGTCGTCGGCAAAGAGACGGAGGGTAGATTTAATATCAGATACTATGTCATTTATGTAGACCAAAAACAAGGTTGGGCCGAGGACTGAGCCTTGTGGTACTCCAGATGTAACTGGTGACCATTTGGAGTGCGTACCGTTGACTGTGACGCATTGCTCTCGTCCCTCGAGGAAATCTTGAATCCAGTTTACGGTCTTTCCCTTGATGCCATAGTATTTAAGCTTGGTAACAAGGCGAAGATGTGGTACCTTGTCGAATGCCTTGCTAAATTCAAGTAGCAAAACATCCGTCTGCCCTCCCCGGTTCAGTACTTCCGACCAAATATGCGTCGCCTGTATCAGCTGGGTCTCACAGGACATCTTCTCGCGAAAACCATGTTGCGCATCTATTATGATATTATTCCTGGCCAGATGCTTTGCCACATGGGATAAGACAACATGCTCCATGATTTTACAAGTTATGCAAGTGAGACTAACTGGGCGGTCATTTTCCGGAGTAGATTTAGGAACACTTATTAGTATGTCGGACCATGCTTTCTTCCAGTTCAGAGGAAGTAACCCAGTATCATATGACTGTTGAATTATAAAACTGTAAATGGGGCCTATGTCAATTGAATAAGGCATGAAAGATGTAATTTAATGGAAACTGATTTGACAGTGCTAGGTTTATGTTTATGCATGATAATGTTGTAATACTTATTTTTAGATATAGTAAGGTAAATCTAGCTGGAGTAAGTTAATCCGTGTCAGCTGGAAGGACTGAGCCGGCAGTTTAACCAGGAGCTATACAGTATAATAAGCTAGTTTTAATCCTACATAATGGTGATTTTATGTTTTACATAGTGCCAGGATTATAATACTTTGGAGACCGCCGCGCCGGAGTTTGAAAGCTAATAAACTGTCTGGTGTCGTCTTTTAAGCCAGAAGAAGTTTCAGTTTGGAATCAAAACGTGATTCCAGTTTGTGGTCCGATATGGGACATAGCGACAGACTGATGGTGGTAGAATACCCGGATTGTATTGCGAATATTAGTGTCGGTTCGAGGGAAAACCCGTCGTTCCTTAACTGCTTGACAAAATTACCCTTCAGGCTGAGAACATTCCCCTGAATATATTACCTGAAAGATATAAAATTGCGGCCATGAAATTATAAATTGTTAAAACCGTGCCACTTAGGCCTATAGGCTATGGAAATTTAATTTGGGTGTTCAATTCTTTAAAAAGTGGATAATTTATGCAAACTTTTTATAACAGTGGATAAAAGGACAGAAGAAATGGGGGTTATTGAGTATGTGAAAACATTTAACCAAACAAAGGGGGGGTCATTTGGTCATAGCCTGGGTTAATCGGCAGGATAGCAGCATGAAAAGGCAGTCAAGCATTTTTGACGTCACCAAAGTCAGCATCTCACAGACCTTGACTACGCAGCTCAACAGGGAATGTGAATATGTGCTGCACAAGATCTACTACAAAGCATCATTGAGGGTTTGGTACATTTTTGTGACCCCACTTGATGGAATAAAGTGCACGTGAATACTGTATTATTCGTAAATGTTGCTGAATTCTGAGTCGGGTCAGGCAAAGTGGGGTTACAAAATTTACCAACCCATTTAAGATGCTGCAGATAAAGTCACTTACATCTAAATGCCCACAGCGGACGGAATGGATATATTGACCGTCAATGGGGACAGAATTATCAACCTATCTGCACTACACAACACACGGTAGGCCTACACAACTCAAGAAGGTAGGACCTCAAGTTACCTCGGGTCCTATGTTTGGACAGCATAAGACTCAAGAGTAAAAAGGCCGTGGCCTGATTGCTAATAGCAGCGTCCCGCATACTCCAAGATTTTTAACGGAAGTGGGTCAATTTTGATAGAAAGCCTACTATTTTTTTCCTCATTACGCCTGTGAAATCTTAGGGCTAAAGATATTTGGTTTGGGGGAAGGTTATGAGCCGAAAAGTTACCCCATTTTGGCTGACCGATATTAATTTTACACATATAGTGCTAAGAAAATCATGTTTGTAGCTCTCACATGAAAACGGGTTGAAATATCACAGCGCAAACTCCCTACAGATGGGGTTTAGGGTGAAGACCATCTATCAAAATGAAAACTTTATTACTTAAATCGGGTCGTCCCCTTTTAATATATTTATAATAACCAAAATATAGGTCAAAATGGCCAAGGTTTTATATGCAAATTAGCAAATGTCCTTGCCATGCTTCCTTTTTTCTACCTTTTTGATATGTGTTCGGGATGCTTTGTACAACAAGTTACAGCAAGAAAACCTTCTGTAGCAGTGTTGGCCAGGTCATACCGTAGATGATGTGGACTATAAGTATCTTAGTTTATACATCTGCAGGTAAAGTTTGTTCTTGGTAAATTAGTTTTGGACATAACAACTTCTGAACCATTCTGATTAAAAATAATTAAATCTGTGTTATATTATAAAATGCCCGATCACTTTGCACAAGGCTTATTTATTGTGTTTGATGCAAACGTTATTTCTGACCTGGGACCTCTAGAGAGTCATAACAACACTTCAATAAGGTATGTGCACTTACCGTCCCAACTAAGACATTTCGCGTTATGGTTTGGACGCTAAATTTGTAAAAAGAAGGTCTCTGGTGACAAAAAAACAACAAGAGAAACAGTCCTTTAGAAACTTGAGAAAATGACCTAATATTAAAAAAAAAAAACATTTGTGTTATCAAATCCTGTTACAGGCCGAAAAAGATTGGGTACAGTATTTTCCAAATGCAATATTTTCAACAAACAACATGAAATCAATGTTCGCATGATATAATCGTCATTTTTCAAAGGCAATCTCTGTCTAGTTAAAACCTGTCAACCATTTCAACGGGCCTAGTAGATTGGAGGACGGCTTTCAAATAAAGTGTGCTTTATTTAGCAAGCCAGTTAAAATCTATGAGCGACTGTAGTCGTTTATAGCACCAACAGGGGGTAAAATACTTTATAGTAGATTCAACCCCTTCGTGTCCCACTTTTTCCGAACTATGGCATTTGAATGAGAGAATGAGGGCATTGGTAGGTAATCAAGTCCGGATAGCAGAGCAAAAATGGATATTGTGCTGGTTATGAAACATTCAGGGTCAAAAGTATAAGCGATTTAACCTCAAAACATTCGCGATAACGTATTTGCTTCGGTGTTGGTATTAAATGATAAAAGGTGAGTTGATCAAGTTACAAGATTTTGAGCTCGCCCGTGTCCAGAGGGACATGTCGGCTAAAAACCTCTAAAATGTCCTTTGATAGTTAATTCAATCGTCAAACCTACTTGCCAAAGATTACGATGGTACGGAATACTTGAGGATTTTTGACGCAATTAAAGCAACTAATGGCACATTTTTTGAAGAGCGCCAACAAATTTCAAAAAGTTGATATTTTGCCGTACAGTTACGGTGTTATTGTCGAGGAAACATACCCGAGAACGGAATGCTATAAAGAAATGCGTATTTATTCATAAAATAAGCGGATTTTTTGTTAATTTGAATTGGGGAGATCCAGATTGGACTTAACGGCACAGAGCTTGAAATGCTACGTTTTAGTCGGTCCTTATGATGGAATAGTACCATCTCGAGAAAATATCCTCTAACTCGATTTGCCTGAACCAATATAAAAACAGCGTAGATACAACATGGCGCTAATTCCCGGCTATTTCACATTGGAAGACGTTTCCACCAGCCATTGAATTATTACTTGGGACCCCGATAGATAATAATTCTAATTACAAAAATTCCTTCGTTTGTGACAACAGACATTTTCGAGCTTAACCATCTCACAATGTAGGTATAGTTTAACTAGCCAGTTACCAATGCAACCGTTCTAAAGAATCTCAATTTTTTTGAAAAAATTGGGGGCGCTCTCAAAAAATGTGCTAATATGCCTTAATATTAAACCCTTACGGGGACCCGTGTAGGCAATTCCCTGGGCCTCGCATACCAAGACTTTAGCGTACAGATTGGCAGTACGGACCTCCCGTCTGCAAAATAGTGTGGGCAGACCAGCTGAATGGGTTACAAGCGTCATTGAAAAAACCAGCCTCGTGGCGAGGACATTATGTCTACGAATCTAGAGCAGGCTCCATTCAGAATTGCATGGTCTCGTCTAGCTTTCGCAATGGTTGCACCCGTCACCGCGCTTAAACACAATGGAACCGCTATGAAGCGAATCTGGCTAGAAGTAGCCCAGTCCTGCTAAGGGTTTTGTTAATTAATATTGATTGAAGAGTTTACTCTTGTTCAAACCCAAAAACATAGAATATATCATGCATAAATCCAGTGGAAATATTAAATATAAAATTAGAGTTCGCATTGAAAAGTTGGTTTTTACAGTATTAGAGGATACCAAATAGGTCTGGTCAGGACAAGGACGCACACCACTAAATAAAACGCTCCATTGAAATACACGAACATACCATCGCGGCCTATGATTTGCACCCCGCGTGGCAATAATTTTGAACGTTTTGAATCCATTTCCCTATAGATACACAACGTTTTGAATTTTGTATTTGCCGGAACGATTACCTACTATTCCCCAAACGTGGAGTTGATTAGTGGTGTGCGCCCACAAGGACTGTCCCGATTGATTCTTAGAATGGGCATGTGAAAACTGCCGTATTTCGCTGATTACCAATTGATAACAAACGAACGAGCAGGCGGATGGTCGTTCGCACCTACCGAGGTCAAAGTTCCACAACTAATTAAACTAGTAAAACTGCACACTAATAATTACTGTAAATACGTCCCCACTCTTCAGAGCAACTACGAACATGTTGCAAGTACCCACGCTATTTTGAAAGCCGTTTGCGAAATCTGCAAAAACAAAAACAAAAACAAAAAAACATCGTGCCCGATCTTTGCGACTATATATTTTCTGCCGAAAACCACATGCATGACGATATGCTTCTGGAATGTTAGTGAGGATATTTTATAACCGAGGGTCGCCAGTCGAAAACGACAACGAGAAAGTGCATGCTGTAAGATTTACGTATACTGGGCTTGGGCCGCGTAAAAAATCAACGGCGCCTAGGCAGCTCGCAGTGATGCAAGATGGCCGTCCGACCTCTGCTTATTATTTACCTTCTATGGGTCAGAGTGTAAACCTTTGTTAAGGTCCAAACTAGCAAATACAGCCTGGATACAGATAAATTCATCCAAACCACATTAACCATATTGATTAATCATTATCATTATACTGCGTGAATCAAAAAAAAAAAAGGGCAAGGATTGCAGATGACCTTGACCTTGATAAAATCACTGAATCAAAGATTTGTTGTTGTTTTAATAAAAGCAAATCTAATATGCTTATAAGTGTTGAAAAAATGAACGAAATCGACTGAAAAATAAACCAGATATGACAAATTTGGTAAGCACACCTCTTTTTCCTCCATTCCAATGGGATTTTATACAGTTAAGCAAGGTATTTCGTTAATGTACGATATACGGGGTATGACATTATGAAAGTAATGATGACCCTTGCTATCTTGTTTAATTGATCTATGAATAGCCATAATATCCTTTATTAATCCTCAAAAGGGATTAAATGTTCACACAAAATCTCACCCACTAATCCTGATGTGTAAATTGGGTTTTCAACACTACTGCAATCCAGGTTTTGATACAAGCTATGCCAGTAAGGGACTAAACTCTAATCAAAATCCTAACAATGGAAGATCTTGTTTCTTTGCTCTGCAACAGGTGATTAGTGTTTGGATTGTCATATCACTTGGCACATTGGTATAAATAGATTTATTTTTTTTTTTTTTTTTTTTTTTTTTTTTTTTTAAAATGTAACATTTATTTAAGTAAATGACAAAGGCATCAGGATATTGTACATTATCACAAACACAATTTAATGTGTGTAAACCCAATAGAAGGAGAAAAACCGCCATATCGAGCGTATTTTTCAGTTGATTTCTTTCATTTTTTCAACACTGAAAGAATAAACAACACCATCGGTATGATATAGTGATTGCACCAAGGTCAAGATCATCTTTACGATCCTTTATCTTTTATTCACGTTGGTAGGTTTACTACAGTATATGTGTATCAATTTATCACTGATATGAGAAAAGAAAATTAGGTGGCATTTTTTCGTTTCAGAAAATGTGTCGTTGTTTATTTGCGGGAAATGGCGGCTATATGATTATGAATTTGCCCTATATAGTGCCGTGATGTCGACTAATGGAATTTTGTTATATCGTGGTTATTTTGATCTACGCCCCACAGTCTTATAGTACTAAAAATAAGTACGCTGCTAGAATCGAATTGAGGGCAATAACTCTTAATGACCAAGGGGTTTTCACCCACGTTAGCACTGCCCAAAGGGGGATGGGGTCCATGTAACCCCCCTAAGAAACCACTTTCCGATTTTTTGCACGGAATTTATTCAACATGTAAAGGGTCATAAGACAACACCAAATCAGCAGTAAAATAAAACTTTATTCTTTGGGCTGCAAAATTAGTCGTGTAGGCAAACGTAACATTTTTAAAATTGCGGTAAATTCGTTTGACATGCGACAATTAGGTGCCGATTACGATCGAAAATTTACCAATGATCGTAAATGTCAACATGCAGACTCGAAGGTTTTTGGCCTATTGTCCCACACGTCCTGTTGGAAAATGACTACTCTAACGCCTCACCGCGGGAAAGTGTGGTAGCGTTATTTGCTTGTTAGATCTAGGGCCTTTCCCTTAAAAATAAGGCAGTGTCCGCTTCGTAATTTTTGGTCCATTTCTGAAAAGTGGCAAAAAATGGCATTAACCCTCGTCCGACCAAGGGGGTGGGGGTGGGTGGGGAATGGGGGTGGTTGGGGTGGTGGTGGGAGTGGGCAACGGATGATCCCCTGTGGCACAAAAACGCAAACGATATTGATCTAGGCTTTTATTGTAATTGTAAGTTCATTCTTTGCGGTCATTTTAGCGCAACAAATGCTAAGGTACCACATTCAGGAGGTCAGGGTTTCCCCGTCAAATTCGTAAAATGCCAAATGATACCAATTTTGCTAGCATGAATGGCAAAACTGATCGAAAAAACCCTTGATTTTGGCGATTTGCTGACAACTTTTACTTAAAAATAAGCTCAGTTACTTTTTGAAGATTGGAGATATGTAAGCTATGCACTGATCCAACATATTATGTTTGTTACGACAATCGGGGTGGTGGTGGTAAGCCCCCCCCCCCCCCCCGGTTGTGAACGTAGTAGAAAAACTCTTGGTTGGACGAGGTTAAGGTAAGTTAGGGATACCGGATATAATGATATTTTGGCAAGAGTTCCATATGTACGCCCCCCCTTCTAAGTTCTACGTTTAACAATTTTTTTTTTTTTTTTTTTTGGCCTTAGGGTTAAGGGTATTTGTTTGTGTAGGGACCATAAATAAAAAAAAATTTGTTTTCCTGTAGAAATTTTAAAGGGGTACTTATGGACTCTTTGAAATTTTTCTACATTTCTGTAAGATATGACTTTAAGTTAACATAAAAAGGTGTTTTGTACTGCAGTTTTTGGCACTGTTCGCCTTTGCGAACAATCCAATTCACAAGAAAATTATCTGCAAACTCTTATTATTGCCAAATATCGTGCGTGGTGAGCGTTAATTTTTTACAATGGACAAATCATATTTTTTGGATGTATACTAAATAATTAATTCCAGGAACGATAGAAAACCGTCCACTTCCTCCAGCAATTTACCAAAAAATGTCGTGCGATAGTGATCTAGATTTTATTTACTTTTTGTTTTGCTTGCGTCTGCTAAGGATGGAATTGACCCAAAATGACCGCGCTAATTGAACTATTAGTCTCGACAACATCTTGTTATTCGCTATATATCTACACGCTATGGCGATCATTGAAGAAGATGAAAAAAACAGTAAGGTCCACACTTCCACTGCGTTTGCAGTGCAGGGAGTTGCATTGCCCGAAATAGCAGTCCCTGCCCAAGATGTTGTGACCGGTTCATTCCATATCAAACATCAGACGGGGTAACCCCCCCATCTGTAATGACTGCGTAAAATGTAAGACGAGAGTTAAATCTTTGCCGGTTGTTTTTCTTGTTAACAGGAACAATAAGTATTTTGCCAGAACAACGTACATTATTCAACGGGGATAGAGTTCGTAAATTCCTACCAGATATGACAAAATCGAATGTCGCGTCAACCATTACAATTCCTGTAAGTGACGTTCGCTTTGATTATGGAAACCTCACGCCATCCAGACTTCCGGCAATACGATACAAGAGGGTGCCAGCTATGTTCACACTGTATTTACGACGGTGCGATTTTGCTGATATGAATAAGCCCTGGTTGTACCATGCAGCTCCGGGGGACGCTATTCAGCTGCGTTGTGGACGTTTAAATTAATTATTGCTTTTTTACTCTTATTTATTTTTAATTTATTATTTGCGTATTGATATATGATAATATGAGCTGGCAATGTAATATGGGTCCCTACTTCCGGCAATTGGTATACGTCGATTGACGGTATATTCAAAATGGTTTGAGCGATGAACATACGTGTTGCTTGAAAAGTAGGTAAAGTTTAGCGTCGCTTCGGTTCACATCAGCCACTAAATAGGAAACCACCATTAGCACCATACACATGAACAAACCAGGCTACAGTGCCGTACGCTGATATGAGGTTTTGGCCCCGAAGATATGGTCCTGTACCAGATATTTGGTAACTCGCTCATATCGGCGCTATTCATGATTATGTGTGCGCTTTATTCCGTAAGGGTGATAGAGAATCATAAAGCTAACGGCCAAGATTTTCTTTATTTTCAGATAACAAATCCAAAGGTAAAAAAAATAAAAAAAATAAAAAAAATAAAAAAGTGGGGGTCACCGACTTAGTTGTTGAGGGTATGATGTTTTCAAAAATCACCGGATAAAACGAGATTTTGTCGGAAAAATTTGTACAGAGCTCTGCTGGAAAAAGGAGAAAAAAACGCCATTTTCCTCATAAAAAAAATAAACTTCTACGGCCAGATGTTTTTATTTTTAAATTATGTTAAAGTCATATGGCAGATCTTTAAGGGGCATCAATAAAACGAGGGGGTCACCGACTTAGTTTTCTAGAAATCTTCCAAAATACCAAAAATCACCTCTTTGGTATTTTAGTGCGTCTTGGTTAACTGTTGCGGGCGCAGCATTCTTCGCGTACCTAAGCACCGAAACTAGTGCCAGGAATACACGCATCATAACCCGCCAAACAGTGATTATGATAGCATTTTACGGTATCGCAATTTAATAATCTACCAAGTATTTCTATCTAAGGTATAAGTGGAATAACCGTCAAATATAACAAATTACCATTCCAAAAAAGTTTAGAAAGAAGTTTGAAAATATGTCAACGTTCATTCACTAACTCAGCAATGTTGACTATGAAAAGAAGCAACCAACAAAGTTTTATGCATCTTGGCATGCAGCTAAACATGCTGACAGAAGGCAAATAAGACTTTGTTTGATCCTTCCGAATTTACCTTGCGACTCATGGTTTTGGAGTATATGATTTTTGGGGATCACCTCATCTTCTGAAGGTTCATTTCCGAATAAGTGCGTTTTCCGAACTCGTTTTTAGCATTCGTTTTTTTAACCTTTAAAAGTTTCGCTGTTCCGAAAATAGGGTTCGCTATTCCTTATTATAAATGGTTCACTATTCCGATAATGAACGGGTCCTCTGATTCTGAAATTTGTAAATGGATCTGCTTTCCGAATATTTAAGAAGGTTAAGAAATTAAGGCTCGTTTTGTCCAAGCTAAAGGTTCGCTATTTTTAAACCATATACCGTGTTCGATATCCGAATTCAAAAGGGGTTCGCTATTCCAAACTTTTTAATGAAAAATTGATTTGAAGCAGACAATTAGGATAGGATCAAGTTTTAGTTTTCAGGTTTAGGGTTAGTTTTTAAGGTATATGGTTAAGGTTGGCAAATAATTTTGATTGGGTGTCATCACCACCAAAAACAGAAAAACTTAGTTTGTGCAAAATGTGAATATTTTTTTTTATCTCATTGGGGTTTTTAAAATGTGGAAAAAATAGTGCATCGTGGCATTGGGGCAAAGTATTCTCTCGATATTCTAAAGGTTCAATTATTCTGAGGTTCGCTATTCATCACCCCGCAAGTCTTGCAGCGAAGATACTTTTTTTAATTTCTGCAATGAGCTTTGAACCTCAAAATTCCGAACGACCCCTAATTAAAAGTGCGCTTAAACTTTCCTCCGATTTCTCCTGGTTCTCCGAATTGTTGGGGGTTTTTTATGGTGGTGTGGGTAGAAAGATTGCCGGGGTGGCCATTAGTTTTTTATTACGCGATTTTGGTGAATTCCCGAAATCAATCGAGTGAACAAAAAACCCCACGAAATAATCCAAAAACTAAACGAGAATGCAAACTGACAACGAACGCAAAACTTCACGAAACCATGCGCTAGCGTATACGCATCTCAAGAAACAGTCGACGCACATACAGCGAGCGCGTAAGTAGTATCAACACGCAACGATGCGCACTGCAAATATGTTGTGCATACTGAAAGGACCCTCTATCACACCCTTAACGGTGTTTAATTAAGTATTACAAAAGAGCGTTGATCTGCCGGCGCGTATGGCGTAGCGTGCGTCTGTGAGCGCTCGTTTTGTAATTCGAAAATCGTGGGTTCGATCCCCCTCCAGCGTAACATTTAACTGCATTATTATTGTTATCCTTAGATGTTCAGATTGCCATGAAACATATGCGATTTGGCGATTGAAGTAAAAAATAGTGAATAGCTGCCTCATGGATAATTTAACTACTTATTGGTCCTGACCATAATATCTGGGACAGAATCACACATGCTTGCCGCTCTCGTTTTCACTATACCAAATGCATCCTCCAATTCCCATACACAATTCATTAGCTAATTCCCATGTTTTTTTAGAAAAATACACCCCCGTGGATGTTGGGTATGATTTGACTATATATACCAGAACCACCTGAGGTAAGTTTTATGTCAATGGATGACAAGTACAATCCACTTTCGTGAATACTGCAACTCATAGTGAAATTTCGCGATCAAAGAGTAGGATGGGTCGCTTTGAAATGAACCGAGTTTTGCTTCTTTAAATTAACCATCCTTACTGTCAAAATACAAGAAAGGGTGGGTTAATGTAGTGGAACATGAATTTAGGTTTGGAAAATTTAGGTTGGGTCCCCGGACTGAATTGGGGAGGATGCAAAGAACCGAACGTTACGCGAACGTCTATTCTTAAGCCTGTCCATTCAAAATCAATACAAGATTTTCAATATTTTTCTAGTTTTTTTTTTTTATGTTTTTATGGTGTTTTTCGTCGGTGTGACCATTTTGTGACCACTGACACACTGACATACTGCATACTGACACACCCCAAGGGCTATTGGTACTCTATCGGGATATTTTTCGAGCACTGATCAGCGATCACTTGTTATTGGTGGGCTGAGCAAAGATACTCGTCTAATTTTTTTGACACTTTTTCAAAAAGGAAGAAAGCTACCAGCGGTCTAGCAGCGAACAAACACCTTAAATCTGACATCGCTAGTAAAGAATGTTGCTTAAAGGTGACGGAGGAATTTTTTTAGGATACAAATTTCCTTCAAATTTCTTGATCGGTTGTAGACCCACATACCGAGAAAGGCGTTTCGAAGTGTTTTAGACAAACAAGTGCAAAAAAAAAACACCGCACCTGTTTTTGACGTTGCCTGCTATCGTAATCGATTCCCCGAGAAAACCATGCTTTGACTTTCGTGCGTGCACGACAGAAACCCTAAACCATCATCTTATTACATAAAGACGGCTTATTCGCTTATTCACTTCAGTGTGATCTAATACATTCGTTAGCATTCCAATATGTAAAAACCGGGGTTCGAAAAAAAGTTAGGGGGGGCGCTTCTTCCTGGAAATCTCCTCATGTCCTTTAAGCAGGAGCTTAATACTCAAGACCTTCTTTGTTCTGTTACTGCAGATGAAATTGCAGCTAATTTCGCGCCCGGCACTTCGATCACCAAGCTGGGAAAATTTCACTTACCGAAGTTGTTCGTGCTGAGAAAAGTTGAATTTTATCTTCGTGTAACGCAACATTTCCTGCACGCCCGCTAACGCTGTTTTGCTTTAACAGCTTGTCTCATTTAGTCATCCCTTCTCGGTGGGTGTCCAGTCGAAATTTGGTTGACGCTCAAAATATAGTAGTTTTGTACTCGTATACTCAGCGCTCTCTATGCAGTAATGCATACCGATATTTGGTCATAACTTTGTAATATTTGAAATTAATCTGTTTTGGATTCGTATTTTTATTTTTGTTTTAAGCATGTTTGTGGATTATATTTAAAGCAACCGAAAAAAATAATGGCCGGCAAACAAACACAGTTCAGACGGCAAAATTCCCGCGGCAAAAATCCGCCAGCATTACATACCATGATACCGTGCAAAGGAAACGGCCAATAAACACATACGTAATGCATCAACGGTACGCGCGGGTATTTAGTCGCATAAGAAGATGGGAAAAGGAATTGTGGAGGAACAGTATTTTTATGTTTTTCACTCGAAGCTAAAGCAGAGTATTTACCGAGAGCCGTAACCAATAACACCGCGTGCAGGTCGTTTGTACAGGAAAACTACCACCTTTAGGGGTTACCAATACACTACTTTTTGATATCGAATATAAGTAATTGCAAATATATTAAATCTCAGAAGAAAAAGTACCCTTTTCAAATACTACTATTGGAAATTACAGTATTTTAAATATATACCATATCTCGACGCAGCATCGGGGTGAATTGAGCTGGTACGCTGTGGCAAGCACGCTGTCGAATGATTGATCAATACACAAAAATATCTATTTTAGTAGACGTCAATTCGAGTAAACGGGATTTAATATACCTATTGGGGATTCCGTATGTCAGCGTGTCACTTTGTCAGTTGGTCACAAAATGGCCAAATCGTTCTTTCGAGCCTCCTCATTAATGCTGTTTTTGAAACAAAACGGCAGAATCCCCATCCCGTTATAGTTGTGACGACATCGGAGCTGGACGAGCTTTTTTGTATCCCTTCTATTCTGGCGGTCAACGCTCACCTGACCTTGCAAAATATTCCACGATACGTTTTTTGCGATTTAATTACCCATCTTTCCGTATCTAACCGAATTGGGGTAACGTACTTCCGTCACTTAATTTAAACCAAAAAATTAACAACGAAAAGGCTTAATCCCATATGGAAAGAGGTGCTCAATTATTTACAAAAATGAATAAAATGTCAACTCCATTTATTTCCTGAATAGGCAGTGACCATGTGTATAGGTGAACAATGGAGCTATTCAACAATCACCTAAACACACTTCACTACGATCTTTTTTTCCTCTCATTATGCAGGTTCGTTGTTCTCTCCCCGTCAGGATCAGTTAGTTCCTCAGAATTAATATAAATAACCCGTATTTTAATCATACGGCTATTTTAAAAACTCTTATCGACCGTTTTCATATGACGTCAGCCACCAGACATGTTGTGGACAAGATGCATACACTCCAGGACTACAATACATTATCTGTCATCGATCAATGTTTTAGCGATTGCACATGGATCATTGACAGTTGAAAGTATTGTAGTACTGGATCGTCGATCTTGTCCACCACCATGGCTGGCTATTGAATACGGTCTATAGCTAACGTTGTGATTAGCTAAGCTACAACCGCCCGGCCTTATTGCGTACAGCAATACGGAATAGGCGCATCTCTGGTCAGATCAGTCAGCTATCAATATTTGTGAGCAATTTTGATTATGTTTTGAATTCGAAGTATCTCGCGATCTGATTGAAGGATCGCGAGATATTATTGCTTGCAGTTTTAACTTGGAAATTCATTGAGAGCTGATCATTTTATCAAGGGATTGAATCATTTGTGTTGAATATCACCACTTCTGAACTGGAATCAACAATGATGGGAGGATTGCTTTTACTTTTGGCGAAATCCATGCATTAAATCATTGAAACAATAAGAACAACCTTATATGATGTGTGTGAACTGAGTCTCTCTACCAAGTCTCCTACTTTCTGGCAGGAAATGGCGCCCGGATTCACTTCTCCTTATAATACTGCCCATTCTATCACCTCTATGTATTGACTTCTAGTATCTGTTCATGACAATAAGCTCAACATACCTCTTCTAAAAACAAGGTAATTGAATAGAAATGGGTTTTAAAGACAATAACTTACGGATTTAGTTTCTACATAACTTCTGCTGCTTTGGTTATGTCGGTATCACAGACTAGCTGCATCTCACCTACTTGTACATTAATCAGTGTGCCGGTGTGCTCTGAGATTATTTTTGAGTTTTCATTTCCTTGGTGATGCTGGTTGCGAGTCTTTCCTGCTGTCGAGCTGTTTTCCCACTGCTACGTCGCTTCTATTCTGACGAGTAGACTCCAGTCTACGAGTTGCTGCTAGTTCCTTGCTGCTAAGTTGATTCTAGTCTGCTAAAGTCCTTGGGAAGAAACTGTACTTGTGTATGTCTTTCTTTACCAGTGGTCTCTGGAACGTGTTATTTGTTCTGGAGGCTCTTTTGTTTCTTTGAGGTACCAATATGTGATCGGCCTTAATCCCTACCTCCCCATTAATAATTCTATGCATCATTTGGATTCTAGTTTTCTTTCTCCTCTCTTCCAATGGATCCCAGTTGGACTTTATCATCTGAGTAACGCTGCTTTCTGCTGGTAGTTATTCAACAGAATCTTGCCGCTTTCCTAAGGACTGCTTCAATCATTTGGACATCACCTTTGTTGTATGGATCCCATACACTACTGGCGTACTCAATGATAGGTCTTACAAGGGTCTCATAGGCCCTCACCTTGATTTCCTTGGGACAAAACCAAAGGTTTCTCTTGAGAAATATCAGGGCTGCATTTGCTGTCATCTTCTTAAAGTGGACATCCCATCTCAGTTTGTTGTCCAGCTCAACACCTAGATATAAAGGGTGGGAAGACACCTCCTGTAGCATTTCACCACAGAATGTGTAGTCTCTATCAGGTGGATTATTGTTAGTTGATAGTTAGTAAATTATGTCAGTTCTTGACAGGAAAGTTTTCTTTCATAACTTTTGCCCCTTTAGCTTTTCTTTTCGGAAAAAAATATTAAACATAGGGTCAAAGTTAATTGAACACACAGTAGAATCTCAACATTTCTTTCTATCGCGAAAAGGTTTTCCGTACTGACAAAATAACTCACGCCAATGCGGTGAGGTCATAGCATTCGAAATCTGTTCAACTATGTGACAAGAACTATGGACCAGATGTAAAAGAATGCGAAGTGTGTTCCGGACCGATTATTGAATATAATTCATTAATATCATTAGCGCCATTCTTCGCTTGAGCATGCTGAGGTTATGTAATACATTGGTCACTGAATTCTAATAAATGTACACTCTTTTTACGCGGGGATACAGTTGTTCCTGGTTAAAAACAGTGTTTTTTTAAATTTTAGTGAAGGTAATAAGTTATCGCCAAGTCTGTAGCACGGATATCTAATTAAAAGGTCAACATTGTATCATGCACCATGGCCTAAAAGAGTCTGCAAAAAAGTGTCGATGGTTTTTGGGCAATATTGACCTTTTGATACCACTGCAGAGTTTGATGATGCAATTTTGTCATCATTGAGTATTTTGAGATTGGGAAGGGGGTAAATTAACAAGGTCAAATTTTGTAAATATTGCACACGGGGTTAAAAGGTGTATACACACGTCCTTAATTATATCCTCAATGTCAAACACTTGAAACAATCACATAACATGTATTGTACGGGGTGTCTAAAAAAGAGAACCCTCAAAGCGCACTCTATTTCACGAAGAGAAAGAGTAAACCATACAAATTAATACACATCTGAAGGGTGCATTTCATTAGATTTCCAACATCGAAAAAAACAAATCTTTCCAAAAGGACAGATATTGACCGAGTTATAGCCGATTGAAAATTTGTACGACTTTTTTTTTTTCATTTTATCCACTGATTGTTACTGTTTTAGCTATCTTAAGACAATGCACATTTTCGAAGCACATTCTTTTGGTTATGGTTTCTTTTGGTTTTGCGACAAAGGTTAGTTTTGACATTGAAAAGGTTAGTTTCAATCATTAGAAATTCCAAGATCTTGCCTCATTCTTCTTTACTGCGCTGCTCTTTACTTTTCCAGCCAGTAGCCAGGAGCTGGTATAGATATAGCTAGCTGGTTTTAATTTCCAGAAAATGGTAGATTGGTACAAAATATATAATTTTAACTCCACGTAAGCGAAAAGCTAAAAATATTCTGCCGTCGTCTTTCATGCGACAGATAGAAATCGTACGTGGCGATTATATCCCGGACTGATATGCTGTGGAAAGTAAGTATCGTCGATGAACAAAATTATCTTCAGATCTGAGAAGATTCCCATGGAATATACCGTGGATTTTAAAAGAACTGCATGCTGTCATTTTGGAGTCTTCGCTGTGAGGACATATCGTTGAACTGTAACGCTTCTTTTAACTCTGGACATTAAAGGACTTAAAATCTGAACACTTAAGTGACCAGGGGAGGGGGGGGGTTCCTAGGGACCCTCAAAATTTGTTTTCGCGCTCGCCGCTTTACGCGTGTGATTTTTGCGCCGAATTTGTTTGCAATTGTCTGACTTCTAAATGCGCTTCTTTTCATACCAAAAAAAAATCGGCCAAGCCGTTAATTAGGTAGGGTCTTTTTTTTTTTTTTTTTTTTTTTTTTTTTTGACCCCCCCCCCCCCGGCACTAACAGAAGTCAGCTGAGAAAGCATTTTTTTTGCTGATATATGTTCACACATACATATAAGTAAACAATTAATAGTATCATTAAAAATAATTAACACTTTATGTGCTGAAAACGGACAATTTCATTGTGTGGACATTTCTAAACTGTTACTGTACAAAGTATATGGGAAAATTATGTGCATTTTGCAACACCCGTTAAAAATACAGGATTCCTAAAACTGAAAGTTTTGTGTTTAATATATGTAATTTGGGTCTTCTAGAGTAGATCAGTTTTCAAAAAGTTTGATGTAAGCGCAAGGCTCATTTGAATTTTCCGTATTTTTGCCCATTTTTCGCGTGTTTTGACAAACATGTTTTGCCCCTTATTTGCAGCCAAAAACAAATTTCATTTTTTATTGCCCAGACTTTGGGGTTGTCTTATGAACCTTCACATATGGTATCAGTTCGTACGAAAAATTCCCTCGGGAAAGTGGTTTCCTGGGGGGGGGGGACATTGCCCCGGGCACTTACGGGAGTTAAAATACTTTGTCACTTTAAGTGTTAAGTATCTTAGTAAAATCAGTGAGTGTAATATTATTGAATTGTTGGGACATACCAGCATTATTAACCATATGCCTTAAAATATTTAATCAGTGTTATTAGTTCATTGTGCACGGGCCTCATTTATTTGTGTTCAGAGGGTATTTCTGACCTTTGACGTCCACGAGACGCCGTAACATGTTTTAGAACCAAGTTGCCAAAAATCATAAAATTGACCATATCACTATTATAATACGACCGGCAAAATGCTTAGTAATTTTTACTTATTAAAATTCCAGAGTGGGTAATTTATTAAGTGTTGCTATCGTATAGGTATTATGCATATTTCCATTTTCCTCTTTTCACTATTTTTCATCAAATTGGCACAAGCTCAATCCAAGCAATCGCAAACACACATACACACACAACCTTACAATAAAATGTCAATTTACTGATGTTAAAGTGAATTTCCTCCGTGTTTGCATAGTTGAAGTTGCCGAAATTCCCTCAGCAGCAACACATAGTCTTGTCATGATAATTGATGGGTCATTGGCACCAGACGGCGGTAGCCTCCAACTTGACCAAGGGCGTCATGATCTCAAGTGTGTTACACTCAGCTCCCATCCAGATGTCGTCATCACCTGGGATTTGGTGGGTGTCAAAGTGAATCAGCCAATGCAGAATACTGTAAGGACTACGGTTGGCGACGGAACTTACCTTCACGAAAGTGATTACAGCGCACTTATCACAGGTGCAAGTAGCGAGCCCAATGATTACGTGGCATGTACCGTTCGAGCACCTGGCAGCGATATCATGACTACAAAGACGCTTATCAATTTACAGGGTACGTATGCACACTGGGGTGGGTTTTACAAAGACTTACGAAGCACTTATCCTAAACCCATCTTAAGGTTAAACGCATAATAGGTAATAAGGATTTCTAACAGTAACTTACAATGCGTTTGCTTACGATGGGTGGTACGAAGGGTTGACATCTTTGGGAAATCCACCCCTGATAATACACCGACAAAACATGAGTTTTAACAATTACGCCAATATTATTGAATTATATACGATGTAGTTTGAATGTAACTTTCCAGGGTAACCTTTTCACTGTTACGTTTTATACCAGCGTTTCTACACCGACCTCAAACAACATCTAGACAATATGGCTTCGCCGATGATCTTGTCCTTCTTCACTCGGACAGAAACTGGACTGAGGTAGAAAGTACACTAATTGCAGATATTGCCCTACTTACAGCATATCTCAAGACCTGGAGACTCAAGCTGAGTGAAGCTAGGACCACCGCTACTGCCAACACCAAAGAGGCGCATCGCCAGCTCCAAATCAACCTCAACCTTAATGGATCGCCTCTGCCATACAATCATACACCAACTTATCTGGAAGTGAAGCTTAATTGGCAGCTTACTTATCGGCAGCATTTCGAGTCAGTATGTGCAAAGGTATCTTCGAGGAATAACCTCCTGTGCCGCCTTGCTGGATCGTCATGGGGTGTTAGTCCACCCACTCTACGCACCATCGCCCTGGCTCTGGTCTACAGCGCTGCTGAATATGCCGCCTCAGCATGGTGCAATAGCTCGCACACAAAAAAGCTGGACACAGTACTCAAAGAGACCATGAGAACCATTACTGGCTGCCTTCGTCCTACTCCATCTTCTACCAGTGCTTTCAGGCATTGGACCTGCCGTGCTTCGGAGAGAACACCACGCACAAAAACTGGTGAACAAGGCTCTGTTGGACAACAAGCACCTGCTGCATAATACTGTCAAGGAATCACACCAGCTCGGCAGACAGAGACTGCGCTCTCGTCGAACTTTCTGTCGACACGCCGCTAAACTCTCCAGCTCCCCATTCAACATCTTATAGACATGGAACACTGCCTGGCTAGATACCCCAAGACCAGACCAATTCACTATCACACCTATGACAGAATTCCCACCTGGTAGCAATCTTCCACGGAAAGAATGGGTCACCTTGAACAGGATTCGCACTCTAGTCGGTCGCCTCAACAGCAATATGCACGGATTGGGGTTGCGACCATCCCCAGCCTGGCAATGTGGCTCTGCATCACAGACTACAGATCACATTTTTGATGAGTGCCCTACATTTCGTCCACCGGTGGATATAGACCTCTCAAACCCTAACCAATCAACAGTGAGTTGGCTCCATCAAATACAGCACATTTAGCTGCTGCCTCATACGCAAGAAGAAAAATCCATACAGCCTTGTGCATTAAAGCAATAACAACACATTTTTGAAGAGCCCCCCCCCCAATTTTCAAAATTTGAGATTTTTGAACAGTTGTGTTGGTTATTGTCTAGTAAATACCATTTTTTCATAAAATAAGCAATTTGGGAATTAGAATCGCAATCGTTGTTTATTGGCGGAGCTGAAAACGCTAAATTTAAGTCCGTCCATGATGAAATAGTGCCACCTCACGAAAATGACCTCTAACTGGACTTGTCTGAACCGACGGAACAACTAATGGATGAGCGTAGACAAGTAAACGGCGCAATTTTCCGGTTATTTCATATTGGAGGGACGTTCCCAGCATTCGTTGAATTATTATCGGAGATCTCAGATATTAGTTATTCTAATTATTCTTCACAGGTATTGTTTACTAGTCAATTACCAATGCAACTGAGCAAATATCCGGAAAATTCGGGGCACTCTTAAAAATGTGCTGTTACTGCTTTAACACTTACAGCCTTGTGCATTACCACTTAAGTGCCCCCAGGGTGGGGGGCATTTTCATTCCAAGATGGGTGTCATGCTCGTGGATGGCATTCCAAAATATTTGCCCTGGCAAGAAAACCACCCTAACTAAGTAACTTGATACCCTAAACGAGTAAGATTATGTCAAGTTTGACTGGTGTTTTAAATACTACTCTGTAAATGCAAAAGAGTGAATTTTCACTCTTTTAGAGTGACTACAGGGCCCACTCTGAAAAGAGTGAAATTTCACACCTTTCAAAGAACACTTTTTGGGTCAAATTTTATCTTGTATTGACCAATGAATATCATTTGTTTAATTAGAAAGAGTACCTGGAGCCAAAAAGTATTCTTAAAAAGGGGTGTGAAATTTCACTCTTTTCAGAGTGGGCCCTGCATCACTCCCAAAAGAGTGAAATTCACTCTTTTGCATTTAGAGAGTAATTTGAATCAGAAAGTAATTGATTGAAATTAATTTTTTTTTTTTCAAATAAAATATGAAATAAAAAGCGATCGATAATGATGTTATTACCGGAAAATTGACTGTTTAAAATTGCGAAACTTACTATGAATTTTACAATCCGTGTCATTAACAAACACAAAAACACGAAAAATCTGAGGTGACGTAAATCGATGTGACGGATGGTGTATTACATATGACGGAAGGATGCTGGGATAAACTATGTGTTATCTAGATAAACATATGTATGAAAAAAAAAAACTGTGTTAATCGGGAAAAACATAGTTTATCGGGATGTGGTTCAGATCAGCTTGCCATAACCCGTAGCCAATACCAAGTGAAAATATGTGCCCCTTTTTCCCCGATAATGAACCATGTAGCTTTTTGTTTTTATTGACGAGCTCACTGTGACTCTGGGGGAGAGGATGTTGGGAAACGGTTCGAACTATTTCCCTATGGAAATGCGATTGTAATCGGAATCATCCGATAAAATAGCTTAAAATGTTCATGAATATTTCATGAGATGTACTGATCAAGATTAAAACTTGCATATAGGCAAAATAATATATACTACAGTACAAACAGTACAATTGTTGACTTCCCATATCTGCTATCATGTTTTGCTGGAGCTAAATCCTATAATGTCCATCATATCTATGAAATGAAAGTGATAACTTTTAATCCAATAACTTTTTAATTCTGTAACACATGTTTCAGCTTCTTTTGGAAATAGATTATGTGCCCATTTCAAATGGGCAGCAAGTCCTACTTGATGAAGGAGAACATTACATTGACTTGTGTCCCCGTTCTTGCTACGTGCCTTCAAAGACTTGAGTGATAATGGACATTGAGGTGATATGGACATTGGAGACGCTGGTTCACTCTTAAGTCAGAGTCAGTTCATTCGCAAGATATTTCACAGCAGCGATTGTGGTCGTACGATCAGGTTGCGAAGGTCATAGATGATGACCTATCACCCGAGCTGAAGTGACATATTGGGTGAAAAGAGAAAGTTGCCTTTACCCCCACCTACCACCTTGCGTAACAAGTGTCCCACTATACTATTCAGAGTTGATTTTCAGTGTAGACAAATATTATTGTTTAGTAACAGCATATAGCTAACAAAATGGACATATCTATTCTCTCCTATACTTTATCAGACTGACCGCTCTTCAAAAACAAACAATATCTGTAAAATTCGGACATTATAGAATCAGTTTTACCTGGTCCCATTTAGAGCATTCAAATTGTTATATTCTGATCTGAGTCATTTCGGTATTGCCAAAAGAAACACTTTTTTCAAAGCTCTAGTTTAAACGAGGATTCTAGTGACCACTTTGGCTGCTAAACGAATATGGGAAGCATTTGGATGTCAAGAGTTTTTTGATATGGTTTCCTTGGACCATTATGCCCACCCATACATTGCATCGCAACGGGGGTTCAACAATCCGATGAGTCTCGAATTAACGATTAATACTGATTTTCAACTCAGACCACTGCTACAATTTGGGTAGATATTATGCCTGGGGCATTTTTTTTTTCTCTAAATCCTGAGTGTTTATTATGCTAAATCCGAAATAGATAAAATTAATATTTTTGTTTAATATTGTTATCACTATTATTAACATGCTTTAATCAATTTAGATTGATTTGTTTATTTCATTTTTTAATTAGATTAACGGTTTTAATCTAAACTAAATTAACTTTTATTTTAAATCAAAAGCTTAGATTCAAAACCAATCTATGTGGATTAAAATCATAATTCTAGGTCCCCCGTAACATCTGATAGATATGTTTGTTTACACGTACACTGTGCACACGTGATCGAGATGTCGATCATAAGCAAAGTGTGACGTTCATAATGATACGTGCGGGCCTTACCACACCTACCCTCTGACCCCTCGCCCATTTACGTCCAACGGCCATCGCAAAATACCTTACGTAAACCAGGCATCGACCTCTTCAAAGATCGTATTAATACACCAATCAGAAAGGCCGTGTTATCGGCTCTTTGGAAGCGATACTGTCGCGGTGTTTTATTTTTTCTATTAATTAAGGCATTTTTCTGAGTCCAAAACCCCTAAATAGACTCGTGATATGCGAAGTCCATGAAATTAGTGACAAGCTGGGCATTGTAGCAAGTCCGAAAGGTGAAAGCGCCTATGTTTGCAATTCTGATAGAAACCACTGGACTTGGAAATTCAGTAGAAACGAAAAAAATGGCCTCGCAAATAGAAATCAACGCCACGGAATAGGACGAAAGAAACCGTCTTTTGAAGACAATTCGAGTGGCAGTGAAGGGGAATTCGAAGGATTCCAGCGGCACGAAATCTAGGCAGGTATGCGTGATAGCGATTCTGAAGCTGACCGGAATCGCTGTAGACAGCGATGCCCACGCCTCGGAGTGGCATGTACGACAGTAGCGATGAGCAATTCTTCAGACAGTGAGGCATAGATGACGGCGCGTTCATGCTGCTGCTTTTGGAGTGGGTCCTTGCGCGAAGGGATGCTATTATACGCCAGCACGATGTACCACCAGGCATGCAAATAGGCGATGCGTTTCGGCCAACGATGACAATATTTCCAATGCTCCAACGGAAGTGGATTATTTTCCAGGAATTTTCACGGATGGTAGAGTGATACATGGTGTTACAGACCAATCTGTATGCAGCGCAGTGGCAGGCTCTAAGCCTATTGCATCGGAATGCACGATTCACCTACGGGGCGTTGATACAGATGCACTGAAGAGATGAGCATTCATTGCATTGTCGTATTGCAATGGGGCCTGTCCCCAACGAAATCAGGAGGTGATTATTTACTTCGTCAGTCTTTTTGGCTTACTGACACACCAAATTATGTGCGCGTAATGCCGAAACATCGGTTTCAGGCACTGGCTTCATGTCTTTCATTTGTAAATAATGAATGAACAAATACGCCGACAGACAATCACCAGGCTACACCCCATCTACAAGATCAACACTTATCAAATAGTGGATGAAATTGGAGAACAGTGTTGAGCCAGCAAGCACGTTCACTCGATTGAAAGAGCTATGATCCATTTCGTGGCGCGTGCGATTTCGGCAATACATCAATCAGAAGCATCATCGTTATGGTGTGAAGGGATTTGCCCTCTGCGATGCCTCTAAAGGTTACGCATCAAAACGACATATACACTGGTCGTCACTATGATATGATCGAGATATGGGGCATTAGGATGGTTGTAGTGTCGTAACAAAAACTGGCCCGCGACATGCCAGAAGGGACAATTTTTAGTTGTCGGTAACAGATTTTACACTAGTCCCACTTTGGGTACTGCAATTGATTGCAAATGATATGGGGCTTGTCGGCACGTACAAAAAAATCGTTAGAGGCATGCGAAGCGCTGAAGCACGGCCAGAAACTAAGATGCCAAGTTTGGGTTAAGGATCCGATCTGGCGGGTCTTTCAAGGTAATCGCAACGGACGGTGCGCATGGTTAGTACAGTCCATGACGCGCAAATGAATGACCGCCAGACGCGTTGCCAACAGCAATGAGCGGCGCGGTAAAACATTGGCGATGAGCAATGGTATCATCGCAAGCGTACCATTAATGACTGGTGCATATAAATGGACCATGCGAGGGGTCGATGGACCTGTGACCAGCTTTTGTCGTAAAGAGCGTACCCGAATGATAGACGCGCAAGTGTTATGTCAAGGCTATTCAATACTTTTGGATATATCCGATCAAGCCAAGATTCTCCTGGAGCAATCATATGGCCAAAGATCACTGCAAGTCGCTTTCGAGAGAGACATTGGGTCAGTTGCTTTGCGCATACCTCAAGCCAAAGCATTGAAAGCCCCGCGCAGTAGGGGTCAGGGCCAGGACGCCGGGATTTTCAGCCTGTATCTGGAAGGCTTGAAGGTGCACATTTTATCGAAAAGGCCCCCCAAACTTTCATGCGTGCTTGCAAACGAGACGTGAGAACAGCAAAGCGTGTCCCTGTATCAGTGCAAGACTGTCCTGATAATTTCTCGCCTATGCCGGAGCAAAGGCTTTGAGCGTTACCATACTATGGACGACTTACCTCATCTTCAGAACGCCGAAGCCGCGTCGCCATCGATGGCAATGAGGCATGATGAAACAGATGAATCCCCGACGAATCCTGTCACGTAGCTGTTCCAGACTTTCAATTTTTTGCGCCCCGCCTCGGTGGTGGCCGCGGTGGCAACCGACACTGTGTTGTTGGTGCTACGTTTGACAATCACGTAATGTTGGTGACTCCACAGCACTACCATGCAAAACCAACAGGCAACACAAGCCTTTACAGGGTCATGACGGGGCGTGAATGCCAGCATAGAGGCTAATCAACCGAGAAAAGGTAGATTTGTCTTATTTTTGTTCGTGTTTGTTGGCGGTAGTTGAATTGTCTGCAGGAATGATAATACAAAAACAAGTAATACTCAACTCAATAAGTAAGTATGAATAGATAGGCATACACCCACACACACAAGCAGAGACAGACAAGTGTTGTTGATTATATGGATAAACGTAACTTTATTACATCATTACATTGAAATACACATACAATTTGCTCAAATTGTCAAAGTGATTATTTTTATTTGCATTTTATGTTCAAAAAAAATTAGAGAATAAATACTTCTGAATACAAATATTATTCAAAAAACACAAAAACAACCACCAATTGCGAAAAGAAAATATTGCCATAATCAAGTCAAAAGTAAACAGTGGCAGCTATTATAAAACACAAAAAGCAACCAGTTTTTAAGAATGGCGCCTTGGCAAGGAAGTGTTAATCTAAGGAATTCGGAGAGTATGGCAGTGATGTTAATAATCCCTAAACAATGCAGATTCAAGCGGAATTCCAAAGCCTGGACACGCTAGTGGCGGCGCTAAGACTTCTTTTAGGGACAATCGGAGGAAAAATTATGGGGGGGGGGGGCAACCAAAAGTGAGATTGTGGATGGCAAAACATTACAAAATTGGGTTTTAAAATCAATTTTGCCCCCAAAGCGCTATTTATTGCCAAAATTCGATGTGAATTTTTGGCACCAAATTGATGTTTGGCCCCAAAAGTCGTATTGTTTTCTTCTAGCGGTGCTGGAAGGAATAGAGGGAACCCCGAGCCCCCTATGGCGCCGCCACTAATGCCTGCAGCACAGTATTTTAGAGTTATTCAGAAGGAAAAAAAGTTGATGCTGAACATTAAATGTAAACGTATTACATTTTGAAGTCAACCTTCATCAGCAATATCACAACATGTGCTGAACTGAGCGATTCTTCCCTACAGCCAGTCGTCACGCTTAACACATATCCATGTAGTCAATGATTCAGGGTACACCCTTTCAAGGGATGGTCGTGAGGTGATGGGGAACCCAGCGGTAGGTGGGTTCTTAATAGTAGCAATGGAAACAAAGTTCAACAGGACCATGTGGCACGGGAAACTACAGTGATGTGTGCACACCTGTCAGCCCACCGTTCACTTTTGTTATTGATTGTTTTGAGCCACCAAGAACAAAGAGATTCAATGCTCTGCTGCTGGCGATGAAGTTGAAACTCACTTCTTTTGACTACGGGTGAAGGTAAAAGAATATCCAATAAGATTTGAATGAATTGGTTTGTTTTATGGACCACAGCAAAATTCAAATGCGACGCAGTTTGATATAGATACTCAAGAGCTAGATGGCGTTCGGGAAATAACCAGCTTGACGCTTGACTGGGTAACATCGGTTTCGAGCGGACGCAGGACGGCGGCGAGACCGATTGCTTAACAGTCAAGCGCGAAGCTTGTGATTCTTACGAAAAGCCATCATAGACATTGATATATAGCAATACAATTAGAGTATAATATAAAAATAACATTTTTAAAACAATATTTTTGTTTAAAACATGCTTAAAATTGAGATTGATAAACTGAAATAATATGTCGCAATTTAAATTTAACATATTTAAAAAACACTGTCCTTGTCACCGTCTATGACGAGCAGTACCCAAAATTCCAAATGGGTTGATATTGATTGCTCTGGCCATAAACTACGAGTGACTAAAGCGTATTAGTATTAAGCTATAATTGCCAATCGGTTACAATTGATATAGGCTTGATAATAGAAGCAAATAGATAATGATTAAAGTTTATCCTTGGAGTAAATTGAATGAATATCAACCAAGATATCTGGAATAAAGACTATAACCTATTCATCCTGAAAATATGTTAGTTCGTGCATGAAATACAAAGAGTTATCAGTGTTTGACCACTTTATTTTAGCCATTTGACGTGCATGCATAGGGTGAAGATGAAGAAACAAATAAACCATCATTGATTCTGGTGGACGTCACTGTGTATAGTATATTTAAATTATGTAACTTATTTGATGTGGGTGATGTAGACATTTAGTGGATGAGAAGCAGCATGATTCAAATGGAAATGAAGGCGTCGGATGGGGAGCTTCCGCAAGCTTGATCCCAAGAGGTGGAAAGCGTGCTTAGTAATGTTTTTTTGGTGGGGTACCTCGATATTAACCAGGGTTTGGTCAAATCTTAATTTTCATGGGTAGGTTTTGTTATTGTTTTAATTTGTCTTTGCAAATTACCCTAACGATTGCAGTTGCTACACATTTTAAAAGACAGGTGAGTGGAAAATCCAAGATCTGAATTATATCATATATTTGCTGTTGTAAAAATAATAAATTGTGTTGTCCATTATGAGAAAATGTTTGATGAAAGGTAGCAATCAAATTTTAAATTTATTTACAGGTAGCATACCGCTCTTATTTCTACATACATAGGTTGATGTGTGACACCCCTTAGAATTTGTATATTAAGTTTGCCATCAGTATTATATACAGATCGCGCCGATGTTATAATTGTCAGCGACATTCTTTTTCTAGAACCAGTACCGTGACCGCGTGTAGTTGTGACCCCGACTTCCGAGTGAGTGGCTGTTAAAAATAACAAGCTTCTAGAGTGTTATTAAAAATAACGCCCTGGTAGCCTTCTCGAACCTCGATTCGTAGTAGAAACGCACGGGAAAACAAGAGGATAACAACAAAGGACGCTAGCACGAGAGGTATAGCTATTTACAACGGGTCGAATGTGTTGAGTTTATCAAGCAATCTGACAGCATGGCCCTCGTGAGTCAAAACAAGTCACTTTGATGAAATTGAATCTTGGGTTCTAGTGTACCAAATAGTTTCGTGACCTTGTGATACATGCATGATCACAGACATGGACCATTAACAGGAATATCGTGCCCAATGTAACTGCGCCAATTCATTATGGCTAGGACAAGATGAGAATTTCCAGGTGTTATCAACAGGCCCGTAGCCAGGAATTGATTGGGGGGGGGGAGAGGATGGCAGAAGCGGACCGTGCGTACCAAAAACAAAAATTTCGCTCGCTGCGCTCCGCCGTGGACCCAATTTTTCAACCGTCGTCTCCAAATTGAAGAGCGGGGCGGGGGGGGGGGGGGGGTGGTGGTAAGGGATAGACAAAAATTGGCCTTTAAAAAAAAAACTTTTAATAGATCAACCACGGACCTGAAGACACGCACAAAGCGGACCTTCAACATCATAAGCGGGACTTTGTCGTTTGTTCTGGCTTACGGCCTCTTGGTATCAGGTCATCTCCATTTTGTCAAACCGTACAGCGGCATTACAGAAGACCTTCACAAGTACCTTTTCGCCTACAAATTCGTTTTTTACAGCCTACCAGGAATCTCTCAAAGCTAATAACACGGACTATAAGTCCGCACAACAAAGTTTTGTAAAACGGTATTTTAATAATTAGTATCCTTAATTTATGAAAGGCGCCAGAAAACTCTAGTATCAATGGAGGGCATGTAAAGCGAGGATTGGAGCGGGAAGAGGCATTGGGTTGAACGTCCGCTAAACGGCATGATTAGAAACATCGGCCGTAATTATGAGACTTACTAGTCAGTCACTTTTAAAAATGATTGAGTCACCATGCCTGGTATATTAAGTTTACTTATTTAGGTATATATTATTTTAGTTTATGTTTTTATATTCGTGGATATTTTCACAGGGTATTATGTTATTGATTTTTTTTTTCATTTTTCATGTGTTTCCAATGGTGTATCGTGATTTTAAAATTGGATTCACTGAAGTGTGTGAGGTTTTTTTAATGTGATTTTGTACTAATATTCTGGATTTTTCTGGAAGTTATCCGAATTTGCTATTTTTCATGTTGTTTATTTCTTGTTTCTTTTTTCTTTGTTTTTATGATTAATTTATTTTTTAATGTTTTATTTTTTTTATTTTTTTTATTTTTTTTATTTTTTTTATCTTTTTACTGTTTTATTTATATTTCTCATTGAATTTTATTTATTGTTTTCTATATTTTTACTTTATTCAGACTCCTCGTTGAACTCTTTTTTTGTAAGAGTAATATATTACAATCCTTTTAATTTATAATCGTTCATATTTCATACTAATTTACGTCCTCGACTTTTTTTTTTTTTTCTGTTTGTGTTTTTTTTTTTTATTTTTTATGTTATTTTATTTTCATTTTTTTTAACTTTTTATTTTATATTTTTTTATTTTTTAAGCAAAATAACTATAATAATTAGACAAATCAAGAGAATAATATAGCACTGGCCCAACCATAAATTTCCCACATGTCCCTACGTGTTGGCACAAAGTGATGTTATAGGTCCAGGTAAGTGCAAATAGGAAATGATGTTGGTTGGTCAAGTCTAAAAGGAGGGGGACGAGAAAGCATCAATATTTGGGTTGGACTATTATTGAACGATCATATTTTCGCGCCCAATTTGGTGCAAAAACGAAATTATAGTATCGTGAAAGAGCATAAGTATTTTTAGATCGTGAAATTCAGTGATATTACTATCGGCAAATCATTTCATTATCCCATAAGAAATTTGGATGCATCTGCTGGTAGTAAATTTTCTCAGTTACAGGATTTGTTTAAAATTCGTGAAACAAAAAGTGCTTGTGTCAGAAAAAATAAGTGGTCATGTGTGTCAGAAAAACAGTGTGTCACCTGAGGAAAATACCCCTAGTGTAAGTGAAAAAAAGGACAGGTTCTTGTGTCCTATCATGAAAAAGAGTGAAACTAAATCGGGGCGGTGGTGTTATAACACATGGAATCTTTAAGGGAGGTATATAAACAATTGTCTCTGCAGTTCCCAGATGAAAAAAAAGGAATCTGAAGTGTTGGTCCACTCCATACCGAGCGGAGCTACTTATTCAATAAGCCCATTATTGTGGAGGCAATGAATTCGTCCGTGGTCACTGTATTCAGGGCCCAAAATGAGATGAATTTATAGTAGTTTCAATTGATAGTAGAGTTATGGGCGAGATGGACTTCGTCCATTACTAAAATAGGGACAGAAATACCAAGGAGAAAATCTTCGATTTCTTCCTGGCAATACAAAAGAGATCGGATGAAAGGAACTGACCAAATACAATTAAAGTACGTGGTCGCCCAGTTCAATACTTGTAATTGATTTGACGATGTGTGCATAGTGTGTTACCCAGAATTGGTATGGAAACATGGCCTACAACTAAATAGAATAAATTTTCGAAGGCTTCAGTCACCTGTGTGTAACAATGCAGAGGTTTTTATCTTGACTATTCATAAAATCAGCTTTCAACTGCTTTCACTGAAACTATTCCTAGATTTAGTTTGCGCTTTCTTTGAACATTCTAGGCTTTATGCTTTGACTATTGATTGGGACTGTGAATGGCCCAACCGCTCAGGGTTGGCTATCATGGCTATAGCGCACATCATACCACAAATACACGGACTAAAGTTTTTATATACTAATCCCCTCAATTCATACCTTCACCTACAAAAAAGGAGAGGCTATTCCACTATCAACTGGAATCTATACTCGATTCATCTGATATGTTACCCCGTACCATTCTTGCGGAGGTGAAAATTCAATGAGGCGCAGGGACTTCTGTTAACCATGTTATTGATTGAGGAATGTTACGGACCTGAATTGAACTGAATTTACCACTATTGTGCGTTCCATACACATGAATGAAATTGTATTAGTGGCAGGTGAGTCAGTTATATGACCGGAGGGTCCTCCAACATAATCCGATGTGGCACGTGCATTAAAATTCTTTAATTTCCCTCCCCGACTTAATTGAATATGTCCAAAACTCCAGGGGGGGACGAAAGGACCACACCAAGAATCGGACTAGTTAATCATTTTCTGAAAATGTGCACATCTAGAGAGGGTCGTCAGTGCCAAATTGCGTAAACACTATTCAATACGGAATAAATCGCAATCTCATCACAGTGCGCAGTTCACTCTCCGTAGAAAAACGTTTTACAACAATTTGGCACTCGCCAGTGGTGTAGAAGTGAGAACACACACGTGAGGTGAGAAACTGATTTCTATTATATTTTAGAAAAATTATTTCGGAAGAAATTATGTACTTCACAGGGATGCGCCACCTTAGTCCTTAACCGATGGGACTAAGTCCTTATCCGAGCATCAGGCCTATGTGAGGTGAAGCTAGTTCCTTTTGTTTCGTTTTAAACCAAGCCTTCAGTAATTTGTTCCGAGGAATATCCATCAAATTCAGGCTTGCACCTCTTGGAAACTGAAAAAGTGGGTACGTTTGCATAAATTATACGGAGGGTTGATAAGTTGTAAACCGGAAAGTCGGCACAAAGCGGAGCGTTGAACTCACATTAAATAGCGATGTTTGAGGAGAAATCTACAGTGCTTACCAATAAAAACGCAACAATTGGTGCCAAACCGCAAAGGCTTTGAACAGAATATGATGACTACTTGTTCTTGTTGAAGGTTATGGTAGGATGTTAGTTGATAAACAGGAAAAGTAATAAAGGATTTTAGAGTCGATATTTTTTATAAGATATGAACCCAGAAATCAAGTGAGTAACCAGCAGGATCCAGTTTACCAAATCGAGGCACTAGTAAATACAAATACGGCAATCTACTTTATGTGTAGAACAACCAATTTAAGTTCCAACCACCATTTTACATGTTTTTTTTAAATGACTGGTGCTGCAACACCTTAACATATGAAACATTTCCATTGATAATAGCAGCTAATAAAAATGCATTTTAACAAAACTATAAGAATGGAATTAGGACTTTATGATCAACAAACGCTCGTATTGTACATTAGACAATATTGGATTAGAGGTACGATCATCATAGTTTTGTGACAGCACCCTTAGAGTTATGTTAACCCCAATTGAAAAAAGTTCAAAATGTAACAAGCCAGTTGGCAACCTATAAAATGGTCCTACAGTTTACTTGATTAATGGGGTTAGATCTTTAAAAGTTTCTTCTCATCGTGTTCAAACACCGTGGTTCTCAAATATGAATCAGCCAGAGATGGGTACCACGTCTGGCTACTTCACTGAATTCCGCAAGTCCCTCGACAAATCATCCTGACTACGGTCTGATCTGGAGGTTCGTCATTCTGTATGTTTCAGCGTTTTAGGTACGGGATAGGCTTAGGGTTCATGTATAGGATTATGGGTTAGGGTACACACTTGTCCAATCTAAAAAAAACTTCCGTTAGTGCCCAAGGGGGGGCAACCTAGATAACCACGTCCATGGTAGTTTGATCGATGACACTAACACAAGTAATGGGGGTCATGTTAAGAACCACATACCCTCAATAAAAATGAACATCCAACTTTGATCTATGGCCAATTTACATGTCACTCTCCTAAAAGAGTGGTTTACGCACAGTTCCATCCTCAGCAACTCCAATATAGAGGTTTGAACCAAGATAATTCATTATATCTACTCTAGAATAACAATTAAAATAATAGATTCCTTTAGTAACATAGTTTTCCCACTAGACTTACCATTAAGAGCACGTTCATGACAAAATTAAAATTGATGCTCACAGCATCCTCTCATCGACTACGCATCAGGCGATCGCAATTTTCCTCCAGTCACTTCTGTTTTGGGCCACGTGTTTGAGATAGCCTTGGTTGCACAATTTTGTTTGTTTCCCCCAAGAGCTTTTGGATTAGGAAGAGATACGATATTCTCTGTCGGCCTGGCTTCCTCTTGCCATGGTTTTGTAGAAAGGCTATCCCTACTATCAGCATATAAAAGGTTTATTTATTTCCGTATTTTAATTATTAATTAATTGCCTCCTAAGGAATATATCTAAGCAAATAAATCCCAAGATTTACATTACTTTAATTTTTAAATTTTTTTTAGTAAAATATCTTGATTTTTGTCACTTCCATGTAGTGCCCAAGGGGGGGGGTCCGAGGGACACACCTAATTATTTATGAAGCCTTGGCGGATTTAATTTTTTTTTGTAGTCAGGAAGCGATTCATAAATCAGACAATTATACAAAAACTCCTTGAAAAATTTTTATTGCGTGAACGAGAAACGCAAAAATCTAATGTTGGGTAAGTGTTAAGATAAGGTCGTTAGGGTCGTCGCCATCAACAGAAAACCTTATTCCGTGGTTATTGTCCCGGGTGAGCTGAACATTGACTATACTATATTCGCGCCTTTAAAAATACTTTAACGAGTGAAATTGATTGATTGATTGAAGGATTGATGATTGATTGAATGGATGAATTGATAAGCAGTTGTATGGGTGGCATAATTTTGATTCTCTCAAGGATTAGCGTTTTTTTTCAATATGGAACGAATTCGTTGGGCGCGTCGCGTCCCAGTGACGTATTCGACATTTTGTGGACTTTTGGAGAAATTTGCACATACTTTTGTTATGTACGACACCACAGTCACCAAATTTGCAAACCTCAAATGTTTAATTAGTACAGTATTAATTAAATACTTATGGCGTATTTGTGAAACCTACATTGTCCGCACTATACGTATTTGTCGAAAATCTATTCCTGCGCAGCCGCTTTACATAGTGACCGTCTTTGTGCCACCGTATTTTAAAGATGACGATAGAATTGGCTCTTAATCGTTTTCACATAGTGACGTATTTGGCGCAAACGCGTACAGACCGAAGTATTTGCGTGACTTGTTCGTGATTTACACTTGAATTGCCTATTTTTTCCGTTTCGACTTAGTGACGATTTTATGTAATAAATTTTTTCCTATCAACTAAATTAGAAGTTGAGTAGTTAAATGTATTTGAAATTTAACTAATTTTGAAGATTTTCCACTATTAGTCAGGTTCACGATGGTCAAATATTACTATTTGTTGGATTTTTATGGAGATTTGCTAATTATGGCATTTTTTTAAAGTTCAGCTGTCACAGAAACAGAAAATCAATGTTGGCATTTTTTTAAAACGCATATAAGCAGCCATCTTGGCCATTTTGAACCTATAATGTGCTATATCTTGGCTTCTAAAGCACCTAGAAACGTAATTCCACCATCTAAACCCATTGTTGGAGGGTGTCAATCTCAATGCAACAACATTAGATCATGTGGCTGTGACGGCCATCTTGAAATTCAAAATGGCCGCCAAGGAAGTTGTTTTTTTGAGATACATGTCTCTGAAACCAGTAGAGGCATGATTATGGCATCTATACCCATGTTTTCAGGCTCCAGAAATCCAATAAGAACATTAATAACAACAATGGACCATGTGGTTGTGGAAGCCATCTTGAATTTCTAAATGGCCGCCAAGGGGATGAGGTTTTTTTGCCCACACGCCGGTCTCTAATACCAGTAAATTCATGATTCTATTGTCTATAGCCCAAGGCTATACCCATGTTTCAAGGTCTAGGAATCCAATATAACATTGTTAACAACAACGGATCATTTCGACGTGGCAGCCATCTTGAATTTCAAAATGACTGCCAAGTAAAAGAGTTTTGCCTACAAAAGGTATGCGAAACACATAGTAGTGTATAGTAGTACTGAGTGTGCTCCTGCAAAAATTGTAAGGTTTCAAGTTTTGAGTGTGAAATTATGTCTTTAACTATAACCATGCGTTAAACCTTCTATTTGACATTTTCTGACACTCACACTTTTTAACAGGCTCGCAATTCAAGATGGCGGCCGGTATGGCTGCATTCAAAGATCTTAAAAAGCTAGAAATTACCACAAATCTCTCTATTTAGTTAGCATCCATACGTTTTGATAAAAGGGAAAATGTAAGTATGTGATATTATGTCTTCAAGTTGCCTATTAGAAGGTCATATCTGATGTCTTTGCTTTGTATATATGCTTAAAATTCAAGATGGCAGCCACAATGAATACCTTCAAAAATCTCAAAAACATTTGTAATATGTTAATGTTAGCATATTCCCGAAATTTACGATAAAAAGTGTAAAACGTACGAGATATATCGTTAACCATTAGAAATTCATATTTGGCATCTTATTTGGTTAAATATGTTTAAGATGGGGGTCAATACATTACAAATATACGGCAGTTTATAAGTTTTAAAGATCCTGAAAGATGCCCATATTTGCTACCATATTGAATTTTATGCAAGTTTAACAAAAGAGAAAATCAGATTATGACTTTCTAACAGTTTTAGTCAGAGTAGTGAAAGACAAATATGGTATATCATTCATTTGTATTTAATTTCATCACAATTTTTATAAGTTCAAAAATCTTGTAAGGTGGCCATTTTAAATAAATAATAAAAAATATGAGTTTCTCATCGCCAAAGACATAATATATCTCATCATACTTTAATTTACACTTGTTTAGCAGTTCTTGGATGATAGCCAGGTATATGGCAATTTATTTTTTTAAAGGTTTCGGAAGGAGGCCATTTTGATGTGAGCATGTTGAAACAAAAATGACAGATTATGATTAAGGGGAAAGACATATTTTTGTACTTTAGTTTACACTTTTTCTGTAACTTTATGATGATAAAACTAAATGTTTTTTTGGTTGTTTGAAGGTGGCCATATCATGAATTGTATGTTATGAAAGCAAAGCTGTCATATGTGGTTTTCTAATAGCCAAGGCCGTATTATCTCATATTCTTTTCTTTAATGATTTTGGATGCTATAACCAAATATATATTTATTATTTATATTACAGATATATGACAATTTGTAGGTTTAAAGGTCTCAGAAGGGGGTTACCACCTTGAATTGGAGCGTGTTAACAAAACAAAAATACTACATTGGATTTTAATGGTCAAATGCATAGAGGCCAATCCCATACTCTAACAAAGGACAGAATTCGCGAAAAACACCAACTACTCCACTCCTCAAAGAGCTCCTATGAGCGTGTTGTCGCTGAGTTTATGCTTCTTACAAAGGTATTTCTGGACAATTGCCACCATACTTGTCCGAATACCTCTCTTTGTACATTGCTGGCAGGCCAGTTTTGTGGTCTGAAGATGACAAGACACTCCTCACTGTTCCTCGTACAAAAAAGGTCAGTGGGTGACAGGGCTTTTAGCAATGCAGTCCCTAGCCTATGGAACTCCTTGCCCATCTGTTCGCCACTTCAGGTCCATCGTTACTTTTAAGAAAGTGTAATTTCACCCATTTCCAAAGAGTTGAGCATGTCCTTAAATTGGCATATATTGTCTCATGTATTTTTTTTTATTGTGCTACTGTTTCTTATACTATAGATTAGATATAGATTATTACTCTTAAATCTATCATATTATCGTGTTTAGGCCAAACAGAAATTCCTTTTTATTTGAAAACGCTTTTACCTTAATTAATAAGGCACTCGATCAAATGATGTTTGTACTGTATTGTATAACACATTAATCGATGATATAACCAAATATACAACAGATATGGCAATTAAGAGTTTAAACAAATCTTTGAGATGGCAATATGACCCCATCTTGAAATTGGAGCATGCTAACGAAGCAATATTATCAGATTGGACTTTCTAATTGTCAAAGACCTATAGCTCAGATTATAATTACAATTTTATTATACTTTCTGGACGATGTAACTAAACATATTACAGATATTTGGCAATTTAAAAGTTTAAAAGATTTTGTAAAGGTGGCCATATTGGCCACCATCTTAAATTTTGAGCTTGTTGGAAAAACGAAATTACCAGATAATACTTCAATTTGCACATTTATCACATTTTTGGCAGGCAAACTGTCTGTAAATACTACACTGCTATAGCGGCCATTTTGAAATTTAAGATGGCTGCCATAACCAAGTGATCCATTGTTTCTATCAAAATATTTGTAGAATTTCTAGACCATGGAAACATGGATATACACACTGGAATCATGCCTCTACCAGTCTCAGAAACCGGGATATGGGCAAAAGCGACTTTATTTGGCGGCCATTTTGAAATTTAATATGGCCGCCAAAACCAAATGATATGGTGTTGTTATCAATGATCTTATTGGATTCCTTGACCCTTAAAACATGGGTATAGACACCAGAATCATGCTTCCACGAGTCTCAGAATCCGAGATATGAGCAAAAAACTGGCGGCCATTTTGAAATCCAAAATGGCCGCCATAGGGGAATTTTAAAAAATGCCAACATTGATTTCCTTATTTGGTGAACCATAATCTTTCAGAAAATGTATAGTTTTCCTAATCTCCATAAAAAGCCAACAAAATTACGTAAGGAACCTGACTATAGGGTTTAGTTAAATTATATATCTTAATTAAGAGTATAGTTAGAGGAAATTAAGACTGCAACATTTTTAAAGTCGTTTTTCTCGAATTGCGCATTTTGCAAATGCGTCACTATGTGACGCGGCCGATGAATTGTGCCGGCTGTATGATGTTTCAACGAGATATGGCTTTATTCCGTATTGAATATACATGAACACAGGCCGATGATTCGTTTAGATGAATACACACTCCACGACTCTTTCTGCATTCATACTTCATTGAGATTCAAGTCTTTCGTCCTGGGCTCAAAATATGGGTCCTTAAGTACATCCTATCACAAAGACTAGTGGTTGGCGATGAAGTATGAACTCATCCCTAGTTGTTAATAATTTTAATGGTCTTTTGAATTGGTAAAAGTTTACTGAATCAAAACGGTTAGGCTTTTTCTCTGTTCTCGCAGCTTCTTTCGAAGTAAACTGTTGAAATATGCCTTTGTTGTTTATAAAGCCTAAATTCTATTGTGTGTATTATAAACAGCCAAATATTCACAAAATCCCGATATGATGTATGATGTTACCTGTACGTTTTTTCTGCAATGTTGCAATGGAATGTTGACCAATTTTTACTTTGATTGGGGCACATGCACGACCTGCTCTCTGATGCTACGCCACTGGTTGTTTCCTTTTTGTTTTTATTTCAGCTGTATCAATATGCGAATTTCTAAAATCTGCCTTTCCATAAACAGATTGAATACCTCAGTTAGCACCTTGACGCAATCGCCTTTGCATTGGAATTTGCATTTTTCTGACATTTTAAAGAAAATTACCGGTACATGTACCGGTACCTATTTGGCAATTAGATGGAATTAGGAGATCAATTATAGATATCGATCAATTCTATTATGTTTTACTGAAATTGAATTTTACTCTTAACACACAATTTGACTCGAATTGATTGATTTAAAACCTATAAATCGGTATTAATATTTAATCGTGTTGCTTTTATCTAAATTCAGTGCCACCTGAATCTGCCTTTCTGACCTTAAAGGTAGATGAAATTCCCTATAGAGATGGAGATACACTGCAGATTACTGGTCCATTACCGCATGATTTCCAGTGCACGGCGTATAATGCCAGGCCGATACCTGCCATATCCTGGCTATTTGGAGAGCAGAGAGTGAGTGAGAACAGTGACCTCTCTACCTTAGATGATGATGGTTTGATGAGCTATACTAGTAATATATACTCACGGCACCTAGCGGGAACTACAAGTGTCACGTGTACAGCTGATAACGGTGTACGCCAAGCAAGTTCTGGACCTGCCACCATCAGTATCAATGTCGGTATGTACAGTGTTGTATCTGTAGGCAAACCAGTGAAAAATTAGATTCAGTGCACCAGCCTCATGATGAAACCATCGATTAAGTTGTAACATCCAGCTCGTGATGGCTTTTTGTACAATAACGCAATAAATAACCTCCGTCGACAGAGATATAAGTTTGCTATGCTGAGACATTATGCTATCCCAGAGAAGATTGTAAAGGCAATCGGAGTGTTATACAGAGTCCCAGAAAAAAATACTCCTGTCACTAATTGTTAATTTGGCGTAACTATGTGCTGTATATGACTGTAATAATTATTTTACTATAAAGTAGAAACAGTATCCCCACCTTAATGCCATTTCTCCAGTCATACCTCATTGATATTACTTTGAAAATGGCTTGTCAAACTCACTTGTGACAGTTGGAGCATAAAGATAATGTGAACATTTTGGAAATGAGCATGACGAACAGTATTATTATTTGATGTTGTAATACTTACCTGAATTAGACTTTCAACATGTGCGCCCTGTCTTTCGATACAAAGTCTGCAACGACATCGTATGTCAGCCATAGAACGTCTGGCAATTGCAGGATCATCACGTATGACTTCCACCTTATGTTGAATGCGGACTCACAAATCCTGAGGGTTACGCGGTGAACTGATGTAAACTTTCTTCTCCAAATATCCACCTGCCATATCACGTGACCTGGCGGGCCATTCCCCATCATGATTCAGGGTTGCAACTCTGTCCCAAAAAGTTCATGTAGGCAATTTCTACAGCAATAGGTCTGTGGGCAAGTGCACCATCCTGTGCCCACCACAATTCAAGATCTGGCACAGCATCGTGGCTAATTATCGTTCGAAAACAAATGTAAATGGTGCGCCCACAGGCTGAGAGCCCATCTCTCTGTCGGTGGCGTTTGGGCCAGACTCCTTCATATAATGTTGCTGTGGGGCAGGCCCCTAATTCCAAAAAAAAAACCTAAAAAGGAAAGGACAAAAAATAGAATTTGCGAGTGGAACGAGCAAAAAAATTGAGGGGTTCCCCACTCCTCCCGCACAGCGAGTCTGTTTTACATTCCCAGCATATGCCATTTTATACTCCTGGGTGGAGAGAGGCAAGCAAAATAAACTTGCCATGTCCAAGTTCACAACACATTGGCGACAGCGGGGCTCGAACACACAACCTTATGCTTTTCGTTTGAAAACGTAAGGCCCAATAAGCACTCCATTGCCACACAGAAGTATCAAGACTATAAGTTTCTCTCGATTCGTGTTTGTGTCAAAGTTTAAACTTGGAGGGTTCCCAGCTGGTGTATATACTCAACGACGTTTTTGGTTGTTAACCTCGCCATTCAAATAAAAAATCTGCTTCGTCGCCAATCGCCAAATGCTCCACAAATCTCGCGTATCTCAGACATCGATCCAATAGCCACTCGGCAAAAGTATGCCATCTTCTGAAGTCATCGCGCTGAAGTTGATGGCAAATGCGCATTCTGTATGGATGGAAGTTAATTTTTGCTATCCGGTTGAAGGTTGAATTGGAGAGTCCATTTTTTCTTACAGTAGATTCTCTTGGATGTTCTTGTAATCGACGTAAAACTGCATTAATGTTGTTGCCAGTTCTCACTGTGCGTCTTCTCCCTGAGTGACCCTTCATCTTTTATTCTCTAAATATTGTCTTTTCATCTTCGACGCATTTAACCCATAGGTTAACGTATCATGTGTCTTTTATTTGTGTGTGTCCTTTATTTTTTTATGAATGGCTGGTGTTGTTATTTGTATATACAACGAACAACATTAACCTCGATTGTATTTGACATTCTTTCACTTAAGTTGGTTTCTGTGACGAAATATCAGCACCAGAAAATGGCAAAGTGAGTCCATCGAATTCAGAACTCACCATCGACACCACCCTTACTTTCTCATGTAATGACAATTATAAACTGAGTGGAGTAACAACAGTAATTTGCCAGTCTGACGGAACGTGGAGTGATGTTATCCCGACATGCGACCGTAAGGACCTTTTATTTTGCTATTTATTATTTTTAAATTTGTTTTATTTTTTTAATGTTTACTTTATTTTAGAATGTTTTTAAAATTTGGAGGGTTACTCGTAACTCTGAATAAAGACTAGGAAACATCCGGACTACAAGTATAATTAATATACTCCGTAAAATGAAATACTCCGTTTACGTAATTTTTGAGAAATTTAAGTTTATCTGCTTGCATAACTTTTATTGGGACACCCTGTAGTTCAGCGCTGCATTGTAAAAACTGTTTGTAGAAAGTGATAGCAAAGATGTGTTTAGAAAAGGGTTTTCGAGTATTAACTGTTAGAAATCTAACACCAATGTTCAGCAGTTTGATATATGACGTTTAGCCTTGGATGGTGTTTATAAAGTAATAGCAGTAATATGTTTAGAAAGTGTTTACTCGCTCAACACAGGTTTTAGAGTGCGATAGCACAAAATCTCCTATCCCAGGTATAAAACAAATGTAACATCGCGCTGCAATTTGGAATTATTTTTCAATTCCTTTCAAAAGCGCTGTGGTTGCTTTCGAAATGTTGACAACTTTAAAGTTCACTCATTTTAACATTATGTATAATAATCGGGACCTTTATAATTCATTTCCGATGCTTGTACTTGTACGCGTGGAATATGGGATTTAGTTGTTTATGTATCGATTGAACAAACGAATCAATATTGTCGCGTACAAGAACGTCTCTAGTATTAGATATGTTTGGTTGGCATTCTAAACCGACACAAGCCCATGGATTGTTCTTTCTGTTTAATATTACGTTGCCGTGTGAAGAAATAGAAGCACATGAGCATGGCTTTGTGAATCTACCCAGTTCAGTTTTATCCGAAGGGGCTACCCTTACATTTTCATGTGAGAAGTCATTTGCTCTGCAAGGGCAAGCAACGTTAACACTTAATGACCAAGGGGGGGGGGGGGGTCCTAGGGACCCAAAATTTGTTTTCGCGCTGGTCGCTTTACACGTGCGATTTTTGCGCCTAATTTTTGTAATTGTCTGACTTTTAAATGCGGTCTTTCATACCAAAATAATTAAAATCGGCCAAGCCGTTAATGGATTAATTAGGGGGGGTCCATGGAACCCCCCTTGGGCACTAACGGAAGTATTTGAGAAATTTTAAAAATAAGGAATAAGAAACCGAGAACCAAAGCAAATTTTTTTTGCTGATATAAGTTCACACATACATGTAGAAACCAATTATTAGAACATTAAAAATAATTAACCCTTTATGTGAGTGGAAAAACAAAAACCATTCATGTCAGGTCCGTTCCCAAACCGTTACTGTACAAATCTATGGGAAAAATGACGTGTATTTTGCAACACCCGTAAAAAATACAGGATTCCCTAAAAAATGATCGTTTGTGTTAAATAGAAGTACTTTGGGGTCTTCTAGAATAGATATCAACAATAAATAAGTTTTTAGAATGTTGATGTAAGCACAAGGCTAATTTGATTTTCCGTCTTGTGCCCAATTTTCGCGTGTTTTGAAACAATGTTTTGCCCCTAATTGCACCCAAAATAACAAATTCTCATTTTGTATGGGCTGATTGGGGTGTCTAGACCCTTAAACATGCGGTATAAATTTCGTGCAAAATTCACTCGGGAAAGTGGTGTCCTTAGGGGGGGGAAAGTGGTTGCCTTGGGGGGGGGGGGGGGTCCCATGGGACCCCCCCCCCCTTGGGCACCATCGGGAGTGAAAACCCCTTGGTCACATAAGTGTTAACATGTCAGAGTGACGCGAAGTGGGATTTTTTCACGATCCTCCGGTTTGTGGTAAGCTTTTCATTGGATAATAATTGCTGCCCTGTAAACCGTTCCCACTATAACCTTTTTCTTACCCAGCGTCGCAAACAACTAGGTCTTGTATTTGGGCAGTTAAATTCTTTGTTTTTCTCTTTCCAACCGACTTAACCGTTGCTTCAAATTGCTACTATAGCCAAACGCTTGTTCAGAGGGACTGCTGACCCACGTTTCAATTAGGGTGCTCACAGCCCGGCTCACATTTTGTGGTCAAACTTCAAAAGTCAGCCTCAGTTGGTAGAGCTAATTATGTCGAAATCTATATAAAAGCATTCTTTTCCTCCATAAAATTCGCGATGGTCACGCCATTTATGCATAATGCATTGGTTCAGGTCAGCTACTCACGAAGAGTAGATTATTTGGTCTATCATCACTTCGTCTAATTCCATTTCCTCTAATAACCACTTGGCCCAACACCATTTTGTCTAACATCAGATAGTCTAATTGCCGCATAGGCTAATAGCCACTCTGTCTATTGTCTTTTGATCTAATAACCAGTTGGTCTAATTCAATTTTTGTCTAAAAGCATTTCGTCTAATATACAACAGGTCTATTTTCCACTTCGTATGATATCATTTGGTCAACACCTATTTAGTATAAAAACCAATTCGTCTAATTAGAGAATAAAGATATGATTTTTTGAATCGGTCCTCTATCTACATCCAATTGAACCCAAGGTATAGACCATTATTTTAAGTGGAGTTCTTCCACGCCAAAATAATGGTCTATACCGGGTTCGATTGGACGTAGATAGAGGACCGATTCAAAAAATCATATCTTTATTCTCATTCTTAAACAGCGTCACGATTCCCTGATACTTGAAAATAAAATCTGTTTTTAAAATGTGTTAATATTTAACAAAATATTGAATCCCTACGTCACCCCATGCTTCTCATCCCCAGAGTCATAATCGTTCAATCCACACTGAAAACCTACATTCTTGTTGGTTTAAAAAATCATTGCCGCGGATTGATATACATCATAATAATCGGGTAGCTTTCTCACTCCAAACACGCAATGGATTTTTATTTAAAAAAATATTTAAGCATTTCATGTAAATTTTACAACTTTTATTTGTAATAATTCGTAGAGACAGCATCAAAATTAGATTTTACTTTTGTTTCTCTTTCTCACCGCCTTCGTAGTCTGAGCTATTTGTAGAGGCGGCACATGGATACCCATTGCCATTGGTAACCGATTCAAAACAAAGCGAACATGGCGAACACAGCAGCTGGTGGCGTACGCAAATGGCCCGCGAGGAAATTGAAATGCAGTATAGCATGAACTTTTTTTCGAAGATGGACTCTGGTCTGGCAAACATTATGAGTTACAATAAGCTCATCCACCAAGGACACGGTTCAGTGGGTTGTACTTGTACATACATTGACACGAACTGACCGTGTGTGATCTGGGTATCATATATCATACCCCAAAACTTGGGGGTGTATTTTCTATATACATTGGTGAATGAAGGCTTCTGAACTGTGCCAAGGGAATTGAGATTTTACTAGCTCATAGTGAAGGTTCTGTCACTGTGTTGGATTATTCGAGCTAGCTTGGATGGATCTAAGTACTGTGCTAAAAAGCGTGTGAAGCTACGACTACGTATACTTATGAGATAGGTTTACTATTATTGTGAATTACAGTCATTGTAGTGAACGGATTATTTTACACGTAGTTTCAATGCATCGTTCAGCCAACAGTTTAGCCCATATTTTGCAGTATTTCGTGAACATTTCGGAGGAGATTCGTCATGGTAGGTTCCCGGGGTATGCTCTAGTCTAGACCAGGAAGCGCGTGTCCACTAACTCTCCCATGAATTTGCCAAACGTAAGCTTCATTTCTGACTTGAATTTTGGGATGTTCATATGCATGGCGTGATGATCATGATGATACGCGGGTCAGAATTCGTCATGTTCAACTGAAATTAATCCGTGAATCCCAAGAGAGTGGCAATTTTGACTGGTCACTGCAGTATGATGCATTTTATTTAAAAATAAAACTGAAGTAGGGTAGGCCCTTGACTAGTTTCAGTGTGTTTATTTTCATAATTTGTGATGCCATGATCCCGGGCCATGATCTGGGACACTGGCAGTTCGCTTGACAAAAAAGAGTTCCTGCGCATGTCTGCTTGGTGATCTGTTCAGTAACCGTTGCGCGTATTAGTTGGGTTTAATGGACGAATTGAACCCAAGCATCAGCCAATGAAATTGATTACATTTTCACAGCTCTTTAAGAATAACCATTTAATCTAAACCCATTTTGTTTAAACCCATTTTGTCTATTGATCAGTTGGACGAATAACCATTTGGTCTAAACTCATTTTGTCTAAATCCATTTTGGGCATTATCGTGTTTCACGGCCCATTCTTCACCCGCTACATCATTACAACGGAATAAAGCTAATCCTTTGTACGGATGTTTTGGCGGGAAAAATGGGCCGTATAACACATATTTGTCCCATTTTGTCTAATATAGGGCCCTTGTCACCATTCATTATTAATCGCTAATATTTGTTTCACTAGAATCATTCAATTCATCATAGGTGGCTGCCTTAGACGCTTATCACTAAGTGCATAAGGTCTTCTGCCCTTCTTTGGTGCAGGATGGGGGAGGGGTCCCCAAGTGAACACCCGCTCTGAAAACCAACTTTGCCGTTGGAATTTGCCATGATGCTTATTTTAGGCTACTAGCATGAAACGCCATGGGCGATTTAAATGTTTCCACCAAAATTGCGCAACTGGATTAGTTATAGGCAATTACATAAAATTTGGGGCAAAACCATTAGCTTTAAAACAAATGGGCGCTCGAGAAACGAAATCCTGTGTCCACACGGACCCCTTTATGCACTTATTATAAACCCCTCTTCGTACTTAGATTGTGATATTCCCAAACAGCTTCCTAGATTTCGCGTGGTTCGGCGAGGCAATTGAGATAAAAGTATCTTAACCAGGGACACAAACATGTTGACCGCAGGGCGGGGCTCGAACTCACGTTTGTTGACATGCTGCCTTATATCGAGTTATACACGTTGCCAATCGTCGCTCACATCACAGGCTGTCGTGGTTTACAAAACTTTTAAATGCGCTTCTTTTCATACAAAAAAAATAAAATCGTCCAAGCCGTTAATGAGTTAATGAGTTTTTTAGTAGTCCCTAAAACGGCAGGTTTTGTGTAAATAATTTATGGTTGGGTCTCTAGACATAGATATCCAACATAAAATAAATTAGTTTTCAAAAAAATTTTGATGTAAGCGCAAGTTCATTTGAATTTTGCGGTTTTTTGTCCAATTTTTCGCATTTTGAAACAATGTTTTGGCCCCTAATTTGCAGCCCAATAATACATTTCATTGGTTTTATTGCTGTGGTTAAATTGCGTGCCCATTTTTTTTTTCGCCTGGCCGCTTCGCGTGGTATTTTTGCGCCGAACCGATTTTGTTGTACTTGTCTGACTTGTAAAGCGCTGTCCTTTACAAAAAAAATTTAAATCGGCCATGCCGTTAATGATTTAATAAGTGGGGGTCCCATGGACCCCCCCACCCCCCCGCCCTTGGGCACCAACGGGAGTGAAAACCCCTTTGTCACTTGAAGTGTTAAAGTCCCAATATAAACCATAACTGAAACTTAAAACTACAATTATAATCGTCGTGGGTTCTGCAATACTGTCGAATACCATAAATGCTAGTTTCTGAGAAAACGGCGTTTGAAAGTTTGGTTCTTATGAATGCATGATTAATAAATAAAAGGAGATGGCTTTTGAAGTGTGTAATGTTGAAGACATGATGGTTCCTACTTGCCAAGACAAATGAAAACAAGAATGCTATTTCTATTCAAATTAGCCACTGAATGTGATTTTGCCAGTTTTAATCAAAACCCAAACGTTTGATTCACTGTGTTTTCCGAGAGTTTTAAATTACTTATTCAACGACAACAAACCAGTTCATTTCTACTATCTGGTATGTTTCCAGATTACTATAGCTACGGGTTTTTAACTATTTTAAACTGATTGATGGCGACGATGTCTTCATTTTGCTCTATTGGAAAGAAATAATTAGAAAGGTGAACATTTTAAGTCTACAAAAAGGAGGTGCTAAGTGTAAGACTCATCACACAACCATCATCAGAATTTTGAACCCTCAAATACCGGATTCTATGTAAAATCTACCATTTTAAAAAAACATCAACCCACTTTTGGAAGACATGAAATATTCGTTATTGTTTGATTGGTGTGGAACAAGAAGAAATTGAATAATTGAGGGGGATACATCAGTGTACGTTATTTTATTCAACGCAAACTTTACGGCTGATTTACGCCGAAGGTGCACCTTGTGGAAGGTAATAGACGGCCGGCCCAAAGGACAAATATTACGTTATATTACCCTCAAAATTTTGATTAAAATATTATTTTTTCTCAATTTTAATTTGAGAAAAGATTTCTCACGGGAAAGTATTTTGTTTACTATAAATAGAGAAAGGTAAATAACCCTAGTTTTTTTGCTAAGTGCACCCTGTTTAGATTGCACAATAGGTGAAGTGGGGGATTCCCCAAGAAATGCTAAACTTATTAACTGACTCAGCTTGTTATCCTTTAAAAGATCAAAACATTGCAAGATCTGGGAATTCCCCCCACAAAGTTATATTATATGAGTGATGTA